>JAMPIT010000117.1:0-27534 GCA_026261815.1 Monarcha castaneiventris obscurior
TCATGTTAAATCTTGTTTGAACACTTACAATATAAAAATATATTAAAACAGAGACATTTGAGGAAATAACATATGAAAGTCTATTTCACGCATAGGTATTTATTAAAGCCGTTATTATAAAGCTGTCTTTATTAAAGATCCGCATTGATGGATGTTTAGTCAAACCACTCCGAGGGCAGAATGTGTCCAAAAAGTTTTGTTAACCCCTTGTCTTCTGCTGGTAGGGCAGTGTCTTACCTCAGTTCTTGAGGGCTGTGTGGAGATTCCTCCCTGGAGCAGGGTCACCCCTTGAGGATGAGCCACAGAGATTTGGTCATTCGACTGGGTGAGGATCTATTTCTACTTAGTAATTGTTTTTGCTGGCTTTAATGTCATGGCTGCAGTGTTTGTCAGATGTCAGGCCCTGCTCCAGCAGTTACAGCTCCTGTGCTGGGCAGGGAACACTTCTGGGGAAGGGCTTTCAGTCTCATCAGTGTCCATTTCAATCAATAATTTGTTTTATTTCCATCAGTCTCTCCGGTTTGCCGCCCTCAGTCCCATGGACAGAGCTGTGTAAAGGCTCGATCCCATCTGTACAAAGTCCTGCCAGTGTTTCCAGCAGCAGGTGCTGGAGGCATCAAGAGCTGCCTTTTGAGCCTCGTTCTCCCCTTGGGCTTTACAGAGGGTGACAAACTCCGCCCTCAAGGATCTAATGTTTATTTTGAACATTGATCCTACAGCTGGATAGTTCAGGTAGCAGGCATTAGAGTCAGTTCTAATGACACAACGCAGGTTTTGTCCCACAAAGACCAACTGAACTTCCTGAGATAGCACACAGGGGATGCACTGGGACTTTGGGGTTAATAGTAAGTGTTGCCAGGTCATTCTCGTGAGATTGAACTGATGCTACGGTTGAGAGCTGCATCTCCCCTGCTGCCGGCAGAGGAGGCAGAGCTGGGACAGGATAGCTCCTGCATTCCTTGGTTCCACCAAATCCCGTGTGTCTCTTCCCGGGGCTGCTGCCGGCATTGATTCTGTAAGCGACAGATACAAATTCCGCTTGCCTTTGAATCTTAGAGGAAAGCGGGGCTGAAAGCGGCAGGAAAAGGTGCAGAGGGGTTTCGGGGGGCCCCGGGCGGCCCCGGCGCTGCAGCTCCGCCTCTGCCCGCCCGGGGGCTCCGTGTCCGGCTCGGGGCCGCGCTGGGGCCGCAGCGGGACAGCGGCCGAGCCCCCACTGCTGCCGCAGCCCCCGAACCGGGCACAGCGAGACGCGAACCCTGCGGGGCGAGCTGGTGCCTCTTCCCGTGCCAGGATCCCTCCCTGGCACACGCTGCCCGGCTGCTAAACTCTGCTGCTGCTCCACTGCGGGTCTGCAGCCGCGCTCAGGCTCGAGGAGCGGCTTAAGGGTTTGCGAGAGCACAGCAGGAAATAAATCGTCCCCAGTAGGCTGAGGACTGTCTCATTGAATTTGAGGCTCCTGGAATTGGTGGGTACCGGATAGGGATCACAGGGCGGGGAAAGGGGCGGTACATGAGCAGGGAAAGGGTCTCTTGCACTGAGGACGGTCCTGGTCCTTTACGTGGGAAGTTTTACTGAGGATGTTGTCCCAGGGTAAATGGCCCCTTATGCCGGATGCTCCGCTGTGGATCTTGTAACAAGGAGCTTGATACTTTATGTGGAATGTGTTACTGTGGATGTTACAACTACCGGGTCTTTTATGCGGGAAGGTTTATGGAGGATATTGTTACAAGGTAAATGGTCCTATATGTGGGAAGTTTTACTTTCGTGTCAAAAAGCCTCGGGATTGCTCGGGAATGCAGTGTGGGATATTTGACCTCTGAAATGGGTCCCGTTTGGGTACAAAATACCCATTTTTAAGTGGTTTTGGGGTTTTTTTTCTCACCTCGGAGGAGTGTGAGGCTGACTAGTCAGGTTGGTGTCTGTGAAGGGGAGGGTGTTCTGGGTTCCTGCAGTACTCCCGGGGCTGCTGCTTTGGGGCATAATAAGGAACCCAGCAATATTCCTGCTGTGCAAATGTGGCTGGGAGTGGAACAGCGAGTGGCAAAGCTGAGCTTTGCTCCTTAAATCCCAGAACACCCGGGTTTAAGTTCCATCAGCCAGAGGAGGGAATGAACCCTGGTGCCAGCCATCCTGGGGGCATTGGACAGGAGTTTCCAGCTTCTCTGTCATCATTTGCATGATGTGAGTCTCCCATGAGCAGAGAGAGCAGAAAATGAAGCAGGAGGGGGAGCTCATTTTGTTTCTGTGAACTCCAGGCTTGGGGCAGCTGCAGAGCAGTTTGGTTTCAAATAATCCTGCCCAAACACAGTCAACTTGAACCTCTCTTGGGCACTTTTGGATCCTTCTGTGCCACTCCTCCTCTGATCCTTTACCTGCAAGGTGTGGGCTCAGAATGGGTTTTTACATGTACAAATTTCTTTTCTTAGGAAAGCCACCAGGTGTAATGAAAATCTATTCTTTGTAGAAACCCTATGGAAAACAGGTACACTAGATAATAGTAGGTCTTGTACTTTTCTTCTTCTTTTCTTTAACCTGTTCTTAAGAGGACACCTAAACTGGAAAATTGAAAGTGAGGAGGGGAAAAATGTTGCTTTTCATTTTTTTTAAGTGTTTCTATGGAGCTTGGTATGTCAAGTGACACTACCGAAATAGAATTGGAATAATTGAACTTCAGGGCTTTGCACTTAATTCTTTTAATGTGTTTGTGTGGGTGCAGGAAATGCCAAATCCCAAAGCAATTTTATGTCTGTAATATTAAGTGCAACATCTGTAAAACCAAGTCCTCAGTGTGGGCATTTCACATGGATGCAAATGGTCTAAAGGTCTTTGTTGTGTCCCGAAAGCCAAAAGAAACCTGCCAAAAGCAGGCCTTCATTGCATATCAGGGATTTCAATTTGCTGTTGGATTCTTCCCTCACATCTTCTCTCTGGTTCTTGTGCCAAAGGGGATCTGACCCCAGAGCCACACAGGGCATCTGTTGCCTTGATAAATGTAAATTAAATTTGCCAAGTCTGACAGGAGAGCAAAAACATCCCGGGGTTTGTTTGGCCAAAGATGGAACATGAAGGTGTCTGTATTAGTAGGGTGTGTGAGTGCTGATAGTTTTGGGTTGTGTGGTGCCTCTGGTCCCTCGGAAGTCGGGGCAAGGCTGAAGGAGGGAAGGAAGCTGCCATGGCTGTAGGTGAGGACAGTATTGGCTGTTTCAAACTGCTTGATACAGAACTGGGACAACTGGAAGAACAGCTTTTCTCCTTTCTCTCCATCACTCATGTTCTTCTCACTGGGGAAATAGAAATAATTCTAGAATAATTAGAAATTTTAGAATAATTAGAAAAATCCAGCTAAAAATCTCACCTCTGTCCCCCCTAAGTTATCCCAGTTACTCCCAGCTAGGAGCTGCAAGGAATTCAGGCAGGGGAAATGCCATCAGGGAAAAGCTGTAAATTCAAAGGCAGAAAGAAGAGATCTACCAGCAAAGGGCAGGAAAGGGGAAAGGTTTCAGAAGACATTTCTGCCGTTTAATTGATAATTATTTCTAATTCCCCAGTGAGAAGAACATGACCTCACAGCCATTAAGGTCTGATGGTGCCCAGCAGTAAGAGCTCAGCACACATCCACAGAGGCAAGTCCATCATCTGAAAGGAAAAAAAAAAAAAAACAAACAAGAAGAAGAAGATGATTTATTTTGCTTCAAAGTTACTTCAAGTTCTTGAAGCCCAGCCAAGGTTTGCTCTTGATTTTGGTTGGGGGAATCATGAGCGGTGGGCACAGCTCATGTCATTCATTTAGCTGAAAACCTGGCATAGTTTAGAGGGGACACAAGAGCTGTTTGTGTAGGAAGGTGTGGGGGGTGTCAAGGGGAATTAGGTGGCATTTTTGAGGGAAATGCTGAGGTAACTGAAGGGGGCCCAGCAGACAATTTCCCTGGGGAATCCGAGGCCGGGGCTCTCCGGGGGCAGCGGTGAGGGGTCAGCACTCGGGGCTCACTGCGTCCTCCTTCCTTGGCAGCAGCCGGCGGGGAAGGGAGAAGAGGCCCCGTGTGGGACAAGGCCAGGGACAGCAAACAGAGGAGCAGCCTCAGGCTGGAGAGGGGCAGGAGAAAGGCACTGGGGGCAAAGGAGCCTCCCTGGCCTTACCAGGGCACCTGTGGGGAACAGAATGGACACTTTGAGGGCAAATGGAGGTGAGGAGTGGACAGCTTGGGGCAAAATCGGAGTTCATCTACAGGGAAAGAAGTAGGGGGTATTTTGGAGGGAAAAGCTGAGGTGATGAGTTCACCCACCTTGGCCCAAGTTGTGCTTGCACAAAGTGGGACCAGAGGTGAAGGTTAATCCAAAGCCAACCCTTCTTGACCTCTAAATTCCAGGATAAGTTTTACAAGCTGCCAGATGAGGGATTAAAAATACAGAAAAATTAAACCAAGAGCGTTAATGAGATTCCTGGGAATCCCATTACCTTGTTGTCATAGAATTTTTAACAGAGTTTTGAGCTTTAGATGTCAACAATGCATTTCTTTATTTGGATTATTTACTGTGTGGGATTTGGCTGGTGTTTTCCCCCAGAGTGGATTGTGGAGGAATTGTTTGGGACTTGGATTGTCCCTCTGGGTGATCTCAGTTGCTGTGATTTGTATAATTCTGTACATTGGACTCCCAAAACTTCCCAGCCCAGGGGCTTTAGCTGACAGAGCAGCACAAAGATTGTTCTCTGTGTGGTTCCCAGATTTGGAGTTCACTATCAGCTTTGCTAATTCAGATGAATTATACCCATATCCCCAGATTCCCTGCTCAATTCCTGCTGGAACTCCCTCACAGTGCCTCCTGGAGTGTGGATATTCCTATGCAGAGCTGCTGCTTTAATGCCAGCTGTGTCAGGAACCAGCAGAGCTTCCAAGGAAGCTCAGCAGGATCAGGACAAGGACACGTTTCTGTTCCACAGAATTTGCTATTTATAACCCTCATCCCCCTGGCCCCACCGACGTCCCCAGGGGGGACTTGACAGAGTTCCCTGGAATTTAGCTGATTTCACACCACCCCCCCTCCACCCCGAGCCCGGGCTCCAGGTGATATTTTAAAGCAGGAGAAGGCACTGGCTGGACACACTCCCAGCCCATGCTGAGGCAGCCCCTGTGCCCACGGGAGGACATCTCTGCCTGCAGGAGCTGATTTCATTCCAGAGCCTCAGGAGTGGCCTCTGGAAGCTCTTTTCTCTGAGAAAAGGGATGCACATCCCTGTCTTCAGGTCATCTCCAGTGTGACCCACCTGGGAAAGCTTTCCATCAGTTCTGTACTTCCAGGTGTCTCCCTGAAAAAATCCAAACTTAATCCAAACACAATTTCATCTGACTCTAACCTTTGATTTTAAGGCATCTCCAAGAGCATTGCTTGGGATTTAATTTCAGCAAGAGAAGCTTGACTTGGCTGTAACACTGCTGATGGATGATGTCCTCAGGCTGGAAGAGAAGGGATTTGGGGTGGCTGGGACATACCTGGCGGGTCTCTGGCAGCTCCAGGAGCTTGGCACTGGGAATTGCTGTCTGAGCCCCTCTGCAAACACCCCATGCCGACATTCTCAGGTAATGCCAGCTGTTCCTTGGGGTATTTTTGGGGTGTCAGTGGGGTCTGTCGGGGCTGCAGCATCTCCAGGTGCCTGTTCAGAGCAGCCCCTGGCCGAGGAGCCGCGGGCAGCCCTTTATCCGTGTCCATCCCGGCGCTGCCCGGGCAGCCCAGTGCCCATCCCCGGGATGTGTGCTGGGCACGCTGCGTGCCAGGGGCAGGACAGCGCAGGCACAGCTCCTCCCCTGCAAACACAAAGGACAGGAGGTGCTGCTTCCCTTCCTGGGGCTCCCGGCCTCCTCCTGCTCCGCGTTCCCGGCCAGCTGGGACACACAGGGAGCACCAAGGAACTCTCCTGGCAGTGAGCAGGAGTCGCCGAGGGCTCTGTGCAGCTCTGGGCCAGAAAAGCAGCCCCGGCCTCAGCAGCTGCCATGATTTTGGGCTATGAACACTCACCTGTGAGAAACGCCTCTCTGCAGGTAGGACCAGCCCTGGCACTCTCCAGAAGAGCTTTGGCCAGGAACCAAGGTTACCCTTAGGACTTGTCTTGTTCATTTCTGCCTGGAAAGGGACGTTACAGGAACATTTGTTGGGTAAATGCTGGAAAGGGTAGGAAATCAGGGTTAATTGGAAGTGTCTGGTGCTGTTATGTCAGGTGCTACCCATGTTTGCTCTAGAGCCATTCCAGGGGCTGGTGTGTAAAGCAGCATGAGCAGAAAAGAAAGAGCTGCATTTACATAGGAATTTCCTTGCTGGTACTACCCATTCCCATCCTAGGGAGGATCCTTCCAACGACCCAGAAACTGGGCTCAGTTGGTTGGAGCAGAGTACTGGTAATGCTAAGGTTGTGAAGTCAGTTCCCAAATAGGCCATTCACTCAAGAGTCAGATTTTAGGATCCCGCTCAACCTCAGGATATCCTGGGATCTGGAATTAAAGAGGAAAGTTTTCAGCTGAGTTTTAAAAACAGAGGTTTTGCCATTGCAGAGCATGAGTTGCAAAGCAAGGGGGATAGAGAGGGAGCATCTCACCTGGCAGGTGTTGGAGAAGCGGCCCGGGTGGAACCGTGCCCGGATCCCAGGCTGCAGCCCCCGGAGCAGCTCCTCCCGCCCGCGGCGATCCAGCCCCGCTCGTTCCGCAGCCGTGCCCACGGGCGTGCGGCCAGGGGAGCGGCGGAGCCGGGCCATGCTCTCCCCGGAGGGTTGCGGGGGCCTCAGGGCTGCCGGAGCTGGGGCCGTGCACACCCGTGAGGGGCGTGGGCGGCACCCGCGGGACGGGGGCACCGGGAGCGGCGGGATTTGGGGGGGCCCCGGGTCGGCACGGTGTTCCCGGTGCCCCGGCCGGTTCCGGCCGCGATCCAGCGTCTGCACGAGGAAACGCCGCCGCCGTTCTCCGGTGCGCGGCCCCCGGCCCAGCCCCGGCTTCCCGCGGCCGCAGCGGGGTCGTGTCCGGAGCCCTGCGCCGGCCGCAGCCGGAGCAGGAGCGGCAGCGCCGGGCTCGGCCCCAGCGCCCGTCCCGGAGCGGCTCCTGCCGCCCGCGGCGATCCCGCTCCCGATCCCAGCCCAAACCGCGGCGCGGGGCCGGGACCAGCACCCCGTCGGCCCGGGGAGAGGCGGCACCGCTCGGGACCCGCAGCGGACACCGGCAGGACACGAACCCGACCTCCAGTCCCACCTCAGCGGCTCGGGCTCCGCGCAGCGCTCCAAGCGATGATCCCTCCGCATCCCAGGCCGAGGATCCGCGCGTGGAGCGGGGCGGGCGCGGCTCGGCCGCACTTGAGGGGCGCGGGCGGGGCGGGGCCGGGGCCGGGGGCGGGGGCGGGGCCGGGGGCGGGGCCGCCTCAGGTGGGCGGGGCCCCAGCGCGGCTGCGCGGGGCGGGGCCGAGGGGATTTAAGCCCGGGGAATTGCCCTGGGAGCCATTTGCCCCTCGGCGCTCGGTGGGAGAGGTTGCGGCCGGGCCGGGCTCTCTGTCTTTCTTTCTCTATACCTCTCTTCTTCTATACTTCTCTTCCTATAAACCTCTCCTTTCTCCCCTCTTTCCTCCCCTCCCCCACCCCCTACACCCTCCCCCCCCAAACCCCCCCCTCCCTCTCCCCCCTAGCCCTCCCCTCCTTTCCCCCCAGCCCGGTCCCCCCCCAGCCCCCCGCCCTATCCCTCTACACACTCCAACATTACCCTGCCCTTCAATCCTCCCCCTCCCTCCTCCACCCTTCCTTCCCCCCTTCCACCCTCGCCCCCCTGCCCTCTCTCCCTGCTTCCCTTCCCTCCCACCTGCCTTCAATCCTCTCCCTCCTTCCTCCACCCTTCCTTCCCCCCTCCACCCTGTCTCTCCCTGCTCTCTCTCCCTGCTTCCCTTCCCCCCCCTTACCTTCAATCCTCCCTCTCCTTCCTCCACCCTTCCTTCCCCCCCACCACACCTCCCCCTGCCCCCTCTCCCTGCTGCCCTGCACACCCCGACCCCCCCCACCTGACCTCTGTCCTTGACGCACCCAACCCGACCATCCCCTCTGCCCTCCTATTCCAGTCCTCTATCCTCTCCTTCTTTCCCCGCAGCCGCGGGACTCGGGGCGCCGGAGAATAAAGCCCAGAGGGCCGGAGCCCGGCGCCCCTCCCTGGCAGCCCCCACACAGGGCCGGACCCGCTCAGCGGGTTCGCCCCATCCAGGTCAAACACACGGCCCGACACCGCCGGGGCTCCGGCTGTCCCTACATCACACTGGGGTCACCGGGGGGGTCGGGGCTGGGGGTCAGGGAGGGCCCCCTCCTCCGGAGGGGGTCCCGGGGTGGGGTGGGGGTGGGTTAGGGAGGGTCCCCTCCGGAGGAGGGGGCCCGGGGGGGGTTGGGGGGGGTAGGGCCCCCTCCGGAGGGGGGGGTCCCGGGAGGGGGTCAGGGTGGGCCCCCTCCGGAGGGGGGGGTCCGGGGGAGGGGGTGGGGCGGAGGGGGGACTTTCCCCCTCCAGTCTCCGCCCCCTCCTCTGGACGGGACCTGCCCCGGCCCCCTCCCCGGGACCCCCCGCTCCGGACCGGGGCCCGGGGGGAGGGAGGGAGGGGGGGCGGGTGGGGTGGGGGGGACCGGACGGGGGGGCCCTATTCGTTTGACGTGTGATCTCTATGTCTGTTCACGCTGCAGAGTGACGTGACTCCCTCTGCTTCCCCCCCACCCCACCCGCCCCCCCTCCCTCCCCCCGGGCCCCGGTCCAGAGCGGGGGGTCCCGGGGAGGGGGCCGGGGGAGGCCCCGTCCGGAGGAGGGGGTCCAGAGGAGAGGGCGGGGACTGGAGGGGGAAAGTCCCCCCTCTGCCCCACCCCCTCCCCCGGACCCCCCCCTCCGGAGGGGGCCCACCCTGACCCCCTCCCGGGACCCCCCCCTCCGGAGGGGGCCCTACCCCCCCCAACCCCCCCCGGGCCCCCTCCTCCGGAGGGGACCCTCCCTAACCCACCCCCACCCCACCCCGGGACCCCCTCCGGAGGAGGGGGCCCTCCCTGACCCCCAGCCCCGACCCCCCCGGTGACCCCAGTGTGATGTAGGGACAGCCGGAGCCCCGGCGGTGTCGGGCCGTGTGTTGGACCTGTATGGGGCGAACCCGCTGAGCGGGTCCGGCCCCGTGTGGGGGCTGCCAGGGAGGGGCGCCGGGCTCCGGCCCTCTGGGCTTTATTCTCCGGCGCCCCGAGCCCCGCGGCTGCGGGGGAAAGAAGGAGAGGATAGAGGACTGGAATAGGAGGGCAGAGGGAATGGTCGGGTTGGGTGCGTCAAGGACAGAAGGCAGGTGGGGGGGGGTCGGGGTGTGCAGAGCAGCAGGGAGAGGGGGCAGGGGGAGCTGTGGTGGGGGGGAAGGAAGGGTGGAGGAAGGAGGGGGAGGATTGAAGGTAAGGGGGGGGAAGGGAAGCAGGGAGAGAGGGCAGAGGGAGCCAGGGTTGATGGATGTTTGTATGCAGAGGGGAGCAGGAGGGGAAGGGAAAGGCCGGTGGTGGGGAGAGGGGCAGAGGGGGAACAGAGGGTGTTTGGTTTGGGTAGCGGGGAAAGGACGGGGGAGGGGGAGAAAGGAGGGAGAGGAAGGGCCAGGTTTTGGGGGAGAGGAGTGGAAGGTTTGGGGTGAGAATAAAGGGGGGCGGATGAGGAGAAAAGAAAGGGGAACGCGAGAAGAAAGGGGGGAGAGGAGTGGAGGGTTTGGGGTGAGAGTGAAGGGGGGCGGATGAGGAGGAAAGCAAGGGGAACGCGGGGAGAAAGGAGGGCTAGCAGACAGGGCAGGAGGAGAAGCCTCACCCGGGGAGCCCGGACACAGAGCTCCCACCTCATGGCGCTCTGAGTGAGCAAATGGCGGCGGAGGCGCTTTCCGGGGATTAAATCACCTCGGCCCCGCCCCGCGCAGCCGCCCTGGGGCCCCGCACACCTGAGCCGGGCCAGCCCTGCCCCGCCCCGGCCCTGGAACGGAGCCGCGCCCGCCCCGCCCCGTGCGGGGCCGGTCGTCCCGGGGATGGGGCCGGAACCATCGCTCCGAGCCCCGCCCCGCGCACCTGAGCCGGCCCCGAGCCCGGCCCTGGAGCCGCGCCCCCGGATCCTCCGGGCCCCGCCTCACAGAGCCCCGGCTCCACCCCGGGCCCGCCTCACAGAGCCCCGGCTCCACCCCGGGCCCGCCTCACAGAGCCCCGGCTCCACCCCGGGCCCCGCCTCACAGAGCCCCGGCTCCACCCCGGGCCCGCCTCGCAGAGCCCCGGCTCCACCCCGGGCCCGCCTCACAGAGCCCCGGCTCCACCCCGGGCCCGCCTCGCAGAGCCCCGGCTCCACCCCGGGCCCCGCCTCATTGAGCCCCGGCTCCACCCCGGGCCCCGCCTCGCAGAGCCCCGGCTCCACCCCGGGCCCGCCTCACAGAGCTCCGGCTGCACCCCGAGCCCGCCCCGCCTGCCCGGGATGGGGCGGAACCATCGCAGCGGGGCCGGACCGGGGCTGCTCCCGGCGCTGCGCGGAGCCTGGGAGCTGGGGCAGGGCCGGCGATGGGACCGAGGGCTCTGGTTCGGGTCCTGCCGGTGTCCGCTGCGGGTCCCGAGCGGTGCCGCCTCTCCCTGCAGAGATTGGGGGCGGCAGGAGCCGCTGCGGGACGGGCGCTGGGGCCGAGCCCGGGTTGGGGCTGCAGCGCTGGGGTCCCGCCGGGCTCCGGGCTCGGTCCCGCGGGGAGCCGGGGCTGTGCCGGGGGCCACGCACGGGAGGGCGGCGATTTGCTCGTGCTGACTGGAACCGGCCGGGGCGCGGGGACCCCCCGTGCCGGCCCCGGGACCCCCGAACCCCGCCTCGGCCCCGCCGCTCCACCCAGTGCCAGGGAATTTTTTTCCAGCGTAGACAGAGAATTCTTGATGAGAAACCCCAAAACTAAAGGATAGGGGATCTGAGGGGAGAGGAGAGATTCTGGTGTAAATTAAAAACGCTTTGGGAAAAATAAATCTATGGAACAGTTAATTTCCTCTCCCGGACTGGCTTCTGCGTAATCGGCTGTGATTCCGACTGCTCCGACGGGATTTTCCACCCGTGGGGCTGTGATGACTTGCCCGGTGCTAAGCACGACAGAAGATAACAGGAAAACTCTCTGGATCAGGCAGTGGAGTCTCTCAGTAGCATCCCAAAGGTCCAGCAGTGCCCAGCATCGCTGGATGGAATTTGAGGGGTCCCAGCACAGCCTCGCTGCAGTGTTCCTGTGGAGCTGACGCTTCCCAGCATCCCTGACCAGGGTTTGGAGGTCCCAGCACAGGCTCCCCGGCACATCCCACTGCTTCTTCAAGCCCCCTTTAACCAGGAACATTTTTTTGCGGGGTGGGAGCACCCAAAGCCAGCCCAGCTGGCCGGCCCTAGCCGCTTTTTGGGGGATCTCTCCTCTTTCTTCCTCACCGAATTCCCACTGTCAAAACCCAGCCTGAGGCTCAGCTCCCAGTCCCCCGCCTCAGTTTCTCAGTTTGGCTTGGATTTCCCAGTCCGGCAGGGCAGAAATGCTGTTCTCCTTATTGTATATCCTAATTGCAGTAATTGCTTAAGAACTAATTGAAAGAAATTAAAGGAATGAAGAGAAATTCAATAAGTGTTGCCACCTCCGACCAAGGGCTGCTCAAACCCCTTATCAATGATTTGTTTTAATTAACCAACTCAAACAAACTAATTAACACCACAGTGATAGAGTATTAGACTTTTTAATTGAGTTATAGATAAATATTGCAGAATATAAAAACCTTTTTAAACCCAGAAACTCTTTCAAGAGACATACAGGACACAGCTGCAGAGAAAGTCTTGGGATTCAGGGGAAAAACCCAAAGTTTTCAGTCTTCAGCATCTACCATTAGGTCATCACTGACAGCAAACACGGCTTCAGCCTCAGGAAGGCACAGAGAGCCAGAGATTTTACAGATCCTGCTCTCACCTCAGCCTTGCAGCAGGTACAGTCTGACAGGGAGAGGGAAGAAAATGGGTCAGAATGGACAGCCTACTTCCAGAAAGTAGAAGCTCTACTTCCATTAAGTAGAGCTGTAAGAACTTCCCCAAAGGTTCATTTCCCTGCAGACTGAGGGCTCAGAGTGGCACTAAGTTGAAGCACAGGCTGGACCTGCCATGGGCAGACTGTGGAAACCCCAGAAGTAAAAGCTCCTCGGCCAGTTCCATAAAACATTCTGAAATCAGGCTCCTGGGATGAGACCATCTCTTCTCTCATCTGGTGGTGGTAGCACAAGTGATGATTTTCCCTCCTGTGGGCTTTTTGGTATCTGCAGCAACTGCAGGGGGAAACAACCAAAATCCAGTTATTTCCATGGTCAGAACAGAAACGTGGGGAAAAAGGACAGAGGGGCACTCCTGGTGTGAATAACTGTGGGATCAAGCCCCTTCAAACCAATGGAAGCAGAGACTGAGTGACAAAGCCCTGGGGACCAAATCCCTGGGATTTATAAGAAAACTGATGAGTTTTATTTTCGCAGTAAAGCCAAACTGGTGTCCACCTCATCAGCCGTGTGCAGCAGCATCCGCAGGAGCCGGGCCAGGTGCCTCTGCCTGGCAGAGAGCTCCCCCTTCCCGAGGAATCCGTGTGCTACAGGGCCATGGCACTGGCCCTTGGAATAGTTCCTGCCTGTCCTTTCACATGGCAAGGAGGTTTTCCATACAGCAAATGGTTTTTGAATTAAGAAGATGACACTACACTCAACTGGAGAAGAAAAAAGTGAGATCTGCTAAATTTTCCTAAGCCAGGCAAAAAAGAAAACCAAATCAAACACCACCAGCACCACCACCAATGAAAAAAAAAACACAAAAAAGCCAAAAAAACAAAAAAACCCAAAACCAACCAAACAAAAAAACTCCCAAAAAAACCCATGTGGGGCATGAACACCATTTCATCCTGATCTTTACAGCTCCAAGGAAAATCACAAGTAAGGTGGCACTGAAGGTGACACTGAAGATGCCACTTTTCTGACACTCCTGCCCCAGAACCACGGCCCAGCAGGTTTCCGTGGCAGCCTCAATGATTTGTGCAGCTGCACATCCCTAAAGCATTCCCTTAGGAACAGGAAGCTTCCCGTGTGCATGTTGCAGTCCAATTTGGAATTTAAGCATATTTCAAGACAGTTTAAGTCGGAATGAGGTGACTTGGTGACAGCCCAGCATTAGATATGGGACACCAGGAGGCTCAGCAGACAGCACTCACTGCAGCCTCTCCATTCTCAGCACTCCAGCTGCACTGTTCTCATTTCTCAGTTCTGTTTCCAGGACTCCCATCAGGAAACTGATGGCCGTTTCCAGACACAAATCCCCAAGGTGGCACTGGCCCAAGTCATTGCTCCTCTACCTCCCCCCTTCCCCCTTTTATAGCCACAGCCCCACCCAGGGCACAACAGGAGGCTCCCAGGTGCCTCCTGAGACCCAAATCATTCCAGGTGGGTCAGGATATTTTTTTCTCCAAGTTCTGAAATTCAGATGCTTGCCTGGAGAAAACCATTTCTCATATGCTTACACTCAGTTTTCACTGGACACCGGAGCTGCATCGGGGACATGGAACAGAGACGTCAGAAATCCACCCAGCAAGTGTCAGAAGGAACTCAGCTGCTGAGTCTCTCCAGGGAGCCAGCTCTGAACCAGTTTGCTGCCCTCCATGTGCACATTTAAATCTAGAGGTGCTGCTTGTCGCCAGCAAATCCAGTCCTTCCTATTAAATGTAGAATTAAACCATGTATTTCCTAGTTTATCTAAGACAAGAACCCACTTAGACACCACCTCCAGCTTGATAAAGATTGGGTTATTCAACCTCCCACTCGTAACATGAACCAACCTTCAACTGAAGGGCAGTTCCTGTCTCTCTTCAGACATCCAGAATGAGGTCTAATGCTGTTGAGTAGCATTCAAAAACTTGTTAGAGCAGAAACTGCCTCACAAATTACACTGGAGTAATGTAAGCTCCTCTGGCAGGTATGTCAATAACAAAATGTTTTAGTTACCTGAACAGAAAAGGTTATAAGACCCATCACTACAGGCTAAACTGGAGCACTACTTCAAAACAGGGCAGTGAAAGTGGAGGGTAGAAGATTTTCTAACAGAAACACTGCCTACCAATGAGGCAGAATGGGGAAATTCATTCTGAGTTTTTGGAGAAAGCTTAAAAACTCACAGTAGTAAAATTAAGTAGTGTTGGGTAACAAAATAAATAAATAAAACAAACCAAAACACAGAACACTTTTTGAGATTATTCTTGCTCTCTACCACAACTGCTTGCCTTTATTGAAAAACACTAGGTGGAACACTCATACTCCATGAGAAACACTGACAATTAGTCAAATGCACAGAAAACCAAACACAACTGAAATAGCTGCATTAACACAAAAAAACTGCTGAATGAATTGCTCAAACTTATACCAAGCTTTGCTTAAAAGTGCTGCCATCAGCCTGGTTTGGTTTCCTCCCTTTGAAGCTGTAAAACAACTGACCTTCAACACCTCATGCAAAAGAATTTTATCTAATGCTGCAAAAAAAGCATTTTTTTGCATCACATCTTAGCCCTGCACTTGCGAAATAAACCCCACCAAACTAACAAACCACCACATGCAGTTACTGAGTCATTCCTGCCTTTGAGCGTGAGTGAAGCTAAGACTATGGAGATGGAGACAAGAAAAAGAAAAATGCCTTAATAATGTTCCTTTGGACATTACAGAATCCCACAGAGGTTTTTTATTAGCTTAGGAAAATGCACACCCAGTTCAGTAGATACTGAATAGCAGGGAAGTCAGGAGAAAAATGCTTTGCTTTCAGAGGCAAAAATTTAAATAACTATTTACATTCAACCAGAAGTCTGCAGATTGACTGATCAGAAGTCTTTATTAAGAAAAAAATACCCCTGGGGTATCCTCTGAAGAGACAGATGAGGAACTCCTTGGCTGGGACACAGCCTCAGTCAGCACTGCTCCCTGCAGCACAGGCCACCCACGGCTTGCAGCTCTGTGACAGTCTTTGCAATATTTCCACAGGTCCCAGGGATTACCGGGACAAGTTTCACGTTCACCATTCTCCTGCAATTCAGCCAGTGCTTGCTGTCAGCCTTGCCTCTGCAGAGCAGCCACACGCGACTCAGGGGTGGTCAGTCTTGTCTGCAGAGCTTTGAGTGTGGGATCTACCTGCAAAACAACCAGGGAAAGGCACTGGCTCACACACAGAATTTGACAATACAAAGAGTGAGGGTGGATGTCAGAAAGGGCTCAAATCTGATCTCAAACCACCAATTTTATGATGTGATTATTTTCCTGCTACTTTCATACTTTGAAAGGTCACCCAACTCTAACACTCACTGTCCACGCTCCGTAACTTTCTCCAGCCCTGGTAAGTGTCAGAGCCACACACTCAGCTTTTGCTGTACAACCTTCAACTTCCACAGCCAACTTCCTTACTTGCTGCTCTCCCCACATTCTCCCTTTCCAGTGGGATGCAGGTGCCACCCCTCAGAGGCAGGAAAACTGCCTTGCAATCCAGTACAAAACCTGCCTGGAAAGCCCAGGATGCCAGGAGCCATTTCTCCTGGTTCTCCTGCTGACAGGCATCTGAAGCCTGCTGTGCCTCACAGCTGCTTTGCTGCCAAAGGAACTCCCAGCTTTTTTTTTTTTCTTTTCTCTTTTTTCTTGTTTTTTTAAGGCCGAATAAATGTTTGCAAAGCTGAGTTTCATGAGAACTGATTCATATTTGGATTATTCTTAACTTGGAGTTTCCCTGGGCACCAAAATCAAGGGGTAACCCCAACGTGGCCTCAAAGGGCCACACGATCCCAGATATCCAAACCCCAATTCCCTCAGGGTTGGTTCATGGAAGCTTTTCAGGGTTAATGTAGCAAACTTCAGGGTTTGGCCACTTCACCATCAAAACAGCACGAAACCTGAGAAAAAGAAACTTAACTAAAGCCAGCTAAAAGTGGTTCCTGCTGATCACTCGTCAAAACATCTCGTTATAAAGGAGCTAGGATCGATTCAGCACTCACAAACCTTGCCCCGATCAGCGGTCTCTGCCCACCGAGGACACGGCAGCAGCACGGACGTTTCTCCCGCTCCCCGGCAGAGAGCTCCTGCCGCCGCATCCCGGGAACTGCAGCCCCTCAGGGAACGCCGGCTTCGGCCTGGGCTGGGAACAGGAGAGGCACAGGGAATAGCTTTAAGCTGCTTCGGCTGCCAGCACCAGAGAGCGGCCGCCGCCCGCAGACACGCGGGGCTGCTGCTGTGAGCCGCCATCTCAGCGGCTCCCGGGGACACGAGCAGCACCCGCAGCTGCCCCCCGCCTCAGCCCGGGCTCCGTCCAGCCCTCCCCGAGAGCTGCCGGCAGCCGAAATCCTCCCCGCCCGCCCTTTCCCTGCCGGGGAAAGCCGCCCCCAGCTCCGGCCCCGCCAGCTCTCACCTCCCGGCAAAGAGCAGCTCCGTCCTTGCCGGCCGCTCCCGGCTCCGGGCAGCCGCCGCCCTTCGGGCAGGGGCAGGGCTCGGGCAGCTCCGCTGCGGCTCTTCCTCGGCGCTGTTGCGTTTGGCGGCCGCCGGCGCGGTTCGGCGCTCTCGGGGCGCTCTTGGGGACGCTTCATTGGCACCTGCCGGGACCCTAAAGAGGGCGCGTCCGGCACGGGCCACACTCAAGATGGCGGACGCGGTAGGAGCCCGGGAGAGGCGTCCCTGCCGCTGCCTGCCGGCGCCCGCGCGGCTCCCGCCCGCCCCCGGCGCCGCTGCCCCCGCAGCCCGTGTCCGCGCACCGGGAAACGCCGCGGAAAATCGCGCCGAAAGCGCTGGGGCGGTGTCGGCGTCGGGGTCGCGTTCAGGCAGCCGAATAGACGGAGCGGGGTCCTTTCTTCCCGCGCACGTTCTGTCCCTACCCAAAGCGCATGCGCGCGATGCCGCCACCTTTGGAAGGTCAAACTCAGCCGCGTGCCACGCGCCATCTTTGGTGTGGCCAGCACGTGATTTCCGCCCTTCGCCGCCATCTTGAGTGTGGCGGACGCCGGACGTGCCCTCTTTAGGGTCCTGGCAGATGCTAATGAAGCGTCACTTTCACCGCCCCGAGAGCGCCGAACCCGCGCCTTCCTTCCCGAGCCGCCCTCTTGGCTGCGGCCCTTTGGCAGCTCCGTTCCGACCGCGCTCGCCCGCTGCCCCCCGCCCCGCGCCGCTGCTGCCCGCCCAAACCGGCCCCGCCGCTGTCACGCGTCTCAGCCCGCGCCCCGCACGGCGCCCGCTCCTTTTATCGCCGCGGCCCCGCTCGGCCACGGCCGCGCCCCTCTGCGCTCCGAGCCGCCCTTCGCCCCTCCCCGCCTCCGCTCACAGACACGGCCCCGCTCGCTGCCGCCCCTCGCCCTCCCCGCGCTCGGCAGCCGCCGAGGCCGCCGCTGTCCCGCGGCCCCCGGCGGGAGCGGCGGGCGGGGCCGGGCCAGCGGCGGGGGCGGGGGCGGCAGTGCCGCTCTCTCGCCACCGGGCGGCAGCAGCGCCGCCGAGCGCAGCCCGGGGCTGGGACGCGCTCCGGGCCGGGCGCAGAGCACCGGCAGCAGCAGCCGGCTCCGAGCGCTGCTGAGCGCCTGCGCCCCCAGCGGCTGCGCTCCTGCTCTCGGGCACTTGCTGCTTTCCTTTCCTCTATGGAAACGCCAGCCCGTTATTTGCAAAACCTACCCGTCTCTTTCCCCAGTTTCTTATATTCTTGTATATAATAGAGTAGATAGAGAGGGCTTCTATCAAAATGAATTTATATATAAATGAGTAGCATTTCTCAATATATATAAAAATTAAAACCTTAGCAGGTTTTACTATTCTACGCACACCCCTCTGCCTGTGAGGAGCTGTTAAGGGTTAGAAACAAATAAAGTTAGAAAGGTAGAAAGTTAGTAACAAAGTTACAAAGGCAGAAACTTAGAAACAAACAAAATTAAAAAGGTAGACTAGTACAAACAAACCAAGTTTGAAAGGTAGAAAGTTAGAATAAAAAAATTCAGAAATGTCGAAAGCTAGAGACAAAGAAAGATAGAAACAGACAAAGTTAGAAAGTTAGAAACAGTCAGAAACATAAAAGCTAGAAAGGTAAAAAGTTAAAAACAAACAAATTTAGAAAGGTACAAAGCTAGGAATGCAGTGTGTTAGAAACAAAGTTAGAAAGGTAAAAATGTGGAAAGAAACAAAGGTAGAAAGTTTCAAAGTTACAAACAAAGGTAGAAAGGGACAAATCTAGAAAGGCAGAAACAAACGAAGGTAGAAAATTAGAAAGGGAGAAATTTAGAAACAAAATTAGAAAGGTAAAAGTTAGAAAGGTAGAAATTTAGAAACAAACAGAATAGTAGAAAGTTATAAAGGTAGAAAGTTAGAAAGAAACAAAGTTAGAAAGGTATTATGGTATTGCCTACATTTCGATGCTTACAATTCAATGTTTGCAACAAGGCAGCACAGCTGATCAGCCACCCCAACAAAAACTAACAATGCTGATCCTCCTAAACACACACAGAGCAAATGTTACCTGACCCTTGGAAAGAGAAGCTCACGCATAAAGCTAATGTCAGCTGTGACAGTGATAACGAAGTGCGATCACCAGGTTGTTCTCAGGCCTCTATAGATATCTCATTAAAGCGTGCAGACAGTGAGACTCCATCCCAAACAGATTCTCTAAAACCTCACTCCACACAAGGTGATGCCTTCCTAAAAGGAGAGACAACCCAAGCCTCCATAAATCAACAAAACCTGAGGATACAATCAGTGCCTTAAAAACAAAACTTATCGGCCTTTCAGAGGTAATTGAACAACATCAAATAGCTTTGGATTTACTTTTGGCTTCCACAATTACCAGCAGCAATTGCTGTGTATGCATAGATCAAACCCTGAAAATACAAACTGATCTGAAAGGAGTTAAAAAGGACACTAGAATCTTTCGTGAAATGCAAAAGAATCAAGAAAATATATGGAATGAGAGGATCTCATGAGCTCCAAATTTAAATATGACCATGACGAAATTAATTGGTATAATTACCACATCCTAACATTTATGTTGGATACATAAATTATATTCCAAATTTACAAAATTAGATTTAACAAAATGTGTGGATCCGGCAATACCCGTTTTCTCTAAAAACCTCAAGACAATATATTTAACCTCATTCACATAGCATTAAAACCTTATTTAGTACTATTGAAGTACCAAATGATTGAATAGTTTTACTTATGTTGATTGATATTTGTATATGCTTTAGAGATTCTACAAGGATCACTTTAAAATGCTTGCGTCTTCACTCTGATTGTCACGCTGGGTGAGAAAGATTTCACCCTAAATATGACTTGAAATTTTCATATGATTATGAAATCAGTTTTGTTTACCTCTTCAAGGTAAAACAGAGGTAAGCAAAAACAATTAAGTTTTATTACATCCTTCATTCCCATGAGATAATCAAACCATTATGTAATAAATATATATTTGTTTAGATTATTGTAGAATTATCTAACACTTAATACATGAAGCAAAGCTGAACTTCACTGAAGGACACTGAACCAAGAAGCATAGAAAGAAATGAAAGGAATCACCGACCATCCACTGAACTGCTTCAATCGCTGCAACTGAAAAACTCCTCTTTGTTCCTGCTTTGCATCTCGTCCTCCCACCATCTCAGGATTCAAGGACTGGGGGAACAACCTACCCTACATGGACTAATAATTGGATTGTCCTTAACTACCATGTGCACTCCAATACCACGCCTTACACAGATATGTGTGACACAAGCCGAAGAAACAACAGCTGCTTCTTATCAACGCTAATACAACATCTTCTGAAGAAATACTACAGCCTAGGAAAACAATGTGTATCAAAATACTTAATGATGGCACACACGTGCAAGAAAGTAGACGCTTTTAGAGCACGGAGGCAAGCAAAGCATCTCGCTGTTCCTGCCCCTCCTGTCCCTCACACCCTGCTCTGGCGTGTCCTACGCTAGCACACGACAGACTGCCGGGAGCAAGATTCATCCCCGAGAACCATCACACCGATAGCCTCGAACATTCCAACTTCAGTGCCAGTTGTAGGAACCCCCTGCATTCCAATGCCTGGTACAGCAACAAGACAAAGTCCTCGCCCACCCTGGATCTTCAAAACAATCGAGAACAAGGTTTAAACAAGTCGCCTGCTTTGAGGGGCACCGTCTGCCCAAAAAGCCCAACTCTGCATCCGGATGAAACGAACACCACAAATGCATCAATGAACGGCAGACGCACGGGACACCGGCAGCTTGGACCTGCGATTAACTCCGCCCCTGCCGCTGGATCGACACAGCAATGGAAAACCGGGAGCCCGAAGGTCTCACGAGAGAGTGCAAACCATATCGAACCCCGCTTCTGGCAGGCGCCCGGGTCATTATTCAAAGGCGCGGCTCAGTTAAAGAGCGATGCCGACAAAGCCCCCGGACAAAGAGCCTGCGGTGTCGGGGTTTTTCCCTTGCTTCCTTCCAGCGGCTTTTGCGAGCGAGCTCTGAAGCTGCCGAGCCCCGAGCGTCCCCCACCCAGCGCCCCGTGCCGGGACTCGCTCCGGGCCGGCGCCGTCCCACGGAGCGAGGGGAGCGGGGCGGCCACGCGAGCCGCGGCACCGGCGGCGCTCGGCGCCCGGAACCGGCCCCGCGCTCCCGGAACCGGGCGGAGCGCGGCTCCTGGCAGGGAAGCGGCTCCTCCGGCGGCCGGGGCCGGCCCCGCTCCGGGAGAGCCCCGCCCGCCCCCGGCGCTGCCGAGCGGCGCCGGCACCGGCCCGAGGGGGACCCGGCGGCGCCCGAGCCCCGCGGGCGGAGCGGGCGGCACGGGCGGCAGCGGCGCGGCTCCGGCCGCATCTCCCGCCCGCCGGCCCGGCAGCGCTCGCCTCGGATCCGCACGGCTCTGCCCCGCCGGGCCCCGGCGGCAGCCCGGCCCCGAAATCCCCGTTCCTCCTGAGAAAATGCCCAGGGACCGGGAGCCCTCCCGCCAAAGACATTCGGTGCCGGGCACGGGCAGAAGCGCCCTCAAATGCAGCGGCACGCCCCGATTTAAACCCTCCAAAAGCTGGGGTTTCCTCCCTCCGGCTGAGGCAGCAGGGAGTGTTTACCTCAATTTAACAATTTCATCTAAGGTATCAGAAAGAGAGGAGTTTTCCTCAAATCTCTCAAAGGATGGCAAAAGGGCGATCTTTACCTCAATGAAAACCCTTAAAAAGCAGAGACAACAGGGCTTCCCCCTCAATTTAAACCTTAGATAGATGAAAATGGGGGGTGTTACCCTCACTTCATACCCATAAAATGGTAACATGGAAGTGGTTTCCCCTTCCATTTAAAATGGAACACAGGGATTCCCGGTCAATTGATACCCCTAACACTATAGAAAAGGCAGCTTTTCCTTCAATCAGTACCCTTAAAATCGTCAAGTAAGGGGGATCCCCCCCAGCTCAAACTCAGACAATAACGGAAGATGGGCTTCTTCCCTCAATTTAAGCCCCTTTTGTTCTCGTAACCCCCATTTTTTCTGGTGATGCCTTCTCCAGCCACCTGGAAACAGAGACTAGACAAGAGTAATGGAATAAAGATAGGTGTTAATTTGAAGGGCCTTCAAGGTACACCCTGGGGAGCCAGAGGCTGCCTCCAAAAATGGACCCCAAGATGGACCACAGGTCACGAGTTCTTCACACCTTTCTAGGTTTGGTTCATTTGCATACCACGGTTAATTCTCCAATTAAAGCCCCAGTTCAATGATGTAACTCCCCTCAGCTTGCTCCCCCCTTAGAGGCTTTGGTTTGCACATTTTGGGCCTAGAAGAGCCTGGCTGTCCTTGAAGGCAAAGCCCGGAGAGGCTTTGTTATGTCTATCTTGCACTAGAGAGCAGAAATTACAGGCTACAAGGAACTGCAGAGTTACACTCTAAGCAGTACAGAAATTGTAAAATATAGAAGTTAAAACCTAAGGCATCATTTCCCCCCTTTAGAGGCTTGACAAGGCCTCTACCTTGTCAAGACTCTATACTAAATATTCTGAATATCTACTAATAATGTATCCAACAGCAGCACATATCTATAAACAAGAATTATAATTACCATTATTAAAAACCAATATTTAATCCAGGGTCAGTTTGGTAACCATGAAATCAGGGTATGGCAGGTACAATCAGCTTTGAATGTTATTCAGTGTAACATCTAAGTCAGTATGCAAAATTTGGTTCCAAACCTGAGCCAGGGTTACCAACTGTGTCGATAACAAGCACAGGAAAAATAATTTAAACGACATCAACTTCATTTGTATCAGTCTCTGTTTTCTCAGTTGTTTCAGGAGCAGAAGCCTTCTTAACTCTGGAGTAGTGAATCCAGGGTCCTTTGTCAGCAACTTTGACTGCAGTGAGGGTGGTCAGCAAAATCTGGAATGGTCCTCTCCCCTTGGCCTGTAGAGGGTCACTGTCCCACCACTTGACACAGACCCAGTCCCCAGGCTGGAAGGGATGTGCAGGGGTGTCCAGTCCTATGGGTCTGGATAACATAATGTAATTCTGGAGCTTCTGCAAAGTAGAACCTAAAGCCATTAGATACCTCTGTAAATCAAGTTTCCCCCTCATGTGAATCTCTCCTGGAACATGTGGAATTTGCTATGGCTGCCATACAGTATTTCATAGGGACTGATGTTATCCCTGCGCCTCGGTTGTGTGCGGATCCTCAGTAAAGCTCCAGGCAAGGCCTGAACCCACGGCATGGAAGTGAGGCAGCAGGTGGGGACACGGAGCTCAGCTCCATGGATGGACGCTGGGCAGGCGCTGGGATGTGGCCCCGGCTGTGGTCAGAGTGGATGGGCAGTCAGTGCTTGGAGAATCCAGGGATGGAGCAAGCGGCTCCTCAGCAGCTCCCTGCAGCGGGAAGGATTGGGTGGAGAGAAGTGAGATGTGCAGGGGAGGAGGGCGGTGGAAATGGTGGGGTGGGAGAGGGAGGGTTGGGCTGTTTGGCAGGGGATTGGTAAATAACATTGAGAATAAACATTCTTCCATTCCCCAATGTTGCTGAAAGATCTACTAGTCAAAAAGAAAAAATAATTTAAATGTGTGCACACAGGGCAAGAAATGAGGCTGGAACCAGTGCAGAAAGAGATCAGGAGGCCTGCAGTGGTTCTGGAGTAAGTTCTGTCACAAGAAGCAACAGCCCAAACCCAGAAAAATATTTCAAGGCAAGGTCACCTTTAATACTGAAGCATTCAGTGAATATGACCAGCAGAGACCCCTTAATGAATCTGCAGGACCATCAAAAGACTTCCAGAAGGAGGTGAATGCATGGAAATTAGTTCTGGGAAAGTGATTTTGTGTATTAGCTGAGAAACAAATTTTAATGCCTGTGTATGTTTATAATGGATAAAACCCCTGCTGTAAAGTGTCCCTACACACACAGAACAAGGAGAGATCCTCCTGTGTGTCCTGCACAGGTAAAGAATTCCTGCTTCCTCCTGCTTCCCATTATGTTAGAAGATTTATTCCGGCCCCTTTCGTTATTAAGATACAGACAGGATGCACAGGGGAGGGGGGAGGATCTGGGGAGGGCACTGCAGTCACCGGGAGAGGGTGGCAGGAGCAGAGCAGCTGCAGGAGGAGAGGAAGGTGGGGCAGGGAGGAAGGAGAACATTCCACTGACCTGTTCCCTGTGGGGCAGCAGCAGGCACAGGGGCTCTGTCCCCATCAGCGGCGCTTCCTGGCACCCCTTGCTCCTTTGGGATCCATATCCTAAAGCGGCTCCTCCCAGGTCAGAAACACCAAGGAGAAAGTGCCCAGATCACCAGGAGATGCCCACTGCTGTCCCACCAGCTCCTCTCCGTGCCCTGTCCTGGTGTTGCTCCCCCAAGTTTCGGTGCAGTCACGGTGGAGTTGGAAATGGCAGATTTGTCTGTGTCAGAGCTCCACTTCCTCTTTATCATTTTACTTGATATTTTTTTTTTTTTTTTGTCAAGGCGGAAGTGGTTTTCGTCAAAACCCCCAAATGAAATATTTTGCAAATGGCTTCTCATTTCCTTTTGGTTAGAAACACTCCTTCCCTGCAAAATGTCCCACTCTCTGTCTTCCCTCTCCCGACAGGTTTCTACCATTCCTTATTTCTCTTCCCTGAGGGCTCATGGTCCCTCCAGCAGCAGAGGGATGCTGGTGGTGCTGGTGGCACTGGAATGCTGCGGTGCTGGCAGTGCTGCTGAGGCAGCTGGGTGCCTGTCAGAATAAAGTTCCATTCTGCGAGGAGCTCTGGGATCATTGCCAAAACCTCCCCTGTGCCCAAGGAAGTACATTTGAGCTGCTCCCCATCCCATCCCATCCCATCCTCATCTTGGCTCAGCATCCCCATGTCCACCCCACTCCCATCCCATCCCATCCCATCCCATCCCATCCCATCCCATCCCATCCCATCCCATCCCATCCCATCCCATCCCATCCCATCCCATCCCATCCCATCCCATCCCATCCCAAAGGTTTCCCAGCCGGTGGCCACTCTCCGTCTTTGAGCCTGTTGGACTCTGCTGCCCTCCCGTGGGAAGATTTGGGATCGCCGGCATCCAGACCCCTCTGACCTCCTCCAGACCCTTCCGGGCTCCTCTGACAACCTCCAGACCCGACCCCGGGGCCGCCTTTTCCCCCCGAGAGCTCCACTGCTGCCCCGCTCCACCCAGGATCCTGGGCAGTGTCTCTGCTTCTTCTCCCAGCCATTCATGCTCTTATCCCTTAAAATGATCAATTCAGCAAAGGAATAACACTGAACAGATTTTAGCTCAAATTAGAACTCATGACTTTAACCTTCCCTACAGGCCTGACCCACTCAGATGTCTCAGGCACACAAACACCGGAGAGAGCAGCATTTCTGCCCCCTCTGCCACAGCAGAGGCACCCGTGTGTGCACACAGACACAGAGAGTCCGTGCAAGGTGAAAATCCATGCCCCTGTGGGGAATTGCCCTCGCAGGCAGTGCAAGGCTCTCTCTGGCTGCCTTTGCATCTCCTCAGCGGGCCAAGGCTGGAGCCTGGAGCAGTGGGGGATGGGCCCAGGGCCCGTGGGCGTTCGGGGATCCCCCGAGGGCAGCAAGCGGGAGAGTTCCCGGCTGGGAGAGGCTCCACTGCCAGGGAGGTTCTGGTCAGCGCTGCTGGGGCCCAGGAGAGCTCCAAGGGGCTCCTTTTGGAGTGCTGCTTGCAGGGCCCCAAGAGATGGGCTTCAGTCCCAGCAATGTTTCACCCTGGCCACACTTCAGGTCGGCAACTTGCTGTGCCAACCACGGCAGGCACCAGCCCTAGGAAGGGCTCTGGTATGAGACAGGGACCTGCCCTCCTCAGACAAGCCAGAGGCTTTAGAGAGGGAAAAAATAAGGAAATGAGCCATTTTGGACACTGTTCAGCAGGGACAGGCTCTGCAGCAGAGCCCAGATATTATTTATTCAGCACATTCACAGTTACCACGCTGGAATGAAAGCAAAGAAATAAATGCCAGGTAGGTGTAGTACCAAAATGCCAAAGAGCAGCACAGGCTGGATTGTGGCTGAAGCTGCTGTGCAGAGTTGCTGTTCAGCTCCTCCTGAGGGTGGCCAGGTTCAGGATGGAGGTGCTGAAGGGCTTCCTTGGCCATGGATGCTGGGGAAGCAGAGGACGGCCCCATTGTGCAGGACAGCAGCATAACCCCCGAATTTCTGTGCCATTCAATGCTCCAAGCTCCTGGGGATGGCAATTTCCATATTTCAAGGTAGTTTTGGTCACAGGCACAAGAGTTCAGTGGAGTTCACCTTTGACTCTGCTCTTTACTCAGAAGGATTTAATTCTGGAGATAAAGGATGTGACAAATTCCCACTTAAAGAGGAAGGGAATGTTGCTGTCCCTCCCCAGCTCTGCAGCCCTACCTGGTGTCTCTTGCCATCAGCCGGGAATGCAGGGCCGGCTGTGCCGGACAGAAGGGGAAGGATGCTCCGTGCCATCCCAGCCCCTCTCCTGCCATCCAGAGGCAGCAGCCCCGCAGGGATTTGGGGAATCACCGCTGCCCCGAGCTGGGTGTGTCCCCAGGGCTGAACCTGTCCCACCCTGTCCGGGAAAGAGATCCCTCAGAACACCATGGAACTCATCTGCTGAGCCAAAGGAGAAGGAGTTTCTTCCCTGGGGCCCAGGCAGTGAGGGTCATTCCATGGGGAATGGAGCCAGGGAACAGGACTGAGCCCGGCTACTCTGCTTGGAGCCACGTGGAGCTGGGAGGGAGGAGGAAATCCATGCTCCAGTGTGCTCCCTGCAGAGCATCCCTCCCACATCGCCTGTGGCACTGCCCTGCTCCCTTCTCCTGCAGGAATAAACCACCACAGCGAGGGTGATCCCGTGGATATTTATTGATCTGATGGCTCAAGGAATCCCTCAGCCACTGTCCCGGGGTCCTTCAGCAGAGCAGGGGAAGGGATCAACAGGCTCAGATCACCGAGTCCATGGCAGCACCATTGCAGCTGGGAGTATTTTCTTTTCGCTCCTCAAAGACCCTCCGGAGGGATTCCCTGTGTGACCTCATAGAGCAGGGCCTCCAGCCAAGGAGTGGCTCCAACCTCCCTGCCAAGAAGTAGATGAAAGGTTTGATGGTGCTTTGGATGCAGGTAAGGAGGAAAAAAACCTGCGAGGACACACCGGTGTAGCCAAACTGCTGCAGTATATTCCAGAGGCTGAGGAGCAACGTGAAGAGCACAATGAGGAAGATAATGATGTCACGCGTCGTGGGTTGCTGCTGCTGGGAGCTGCACTTGGCCTTGATGAAATTGATTGATCTGGAAATGAGCACGGGTGCAGCAAAGAGGAGCAGGGTGACTGCGAACATGGAGGTGAAACCCGCCCGGCAATGCTCCTGCTCATGTGATGAGCACAGGAATGTCACCGTGGGAATGAGAGTGAAGAGAGCGAAGAAGGCCCAGAATTGGACACTTTGGACCCCCCACAGCAGGCGCTCGGGAAGGTCCCAGCGGCAGAAGAGCCAGCAGAGCTTGTCCATGTCCAATGTGGTGCTGAGGGATGTCAGCCGGAACAGCGTCCAGTAGCAGGAGACCATTGACAGCTGGAAAAGGAAGCTCAGGTACCCCTGCGGCATGATAGGAGAGCAGGACACGTCCTCCTGCAGGAAGAGCAGGGAGGAGGGGACCGCGACAAGGAGAAAGAAGAAGTCGGCAACAGCCAGGTCAAAGATGAATTCGGTAATGTCGTTCATAACAATGAGCCAGAGCACAGCCCCGTTCCCAGCCAGCCCACAGAGGCAGATGAGCAGTGTCACACTGTGTATGGCCACGTTGGTGACATCTATCTCACACAGATCGGCTCCTTCGGTGGGTGAGGCAGCAGGTGGGGACACGGAGCTCAGCTCCATGGATGGACGCTGGGCAGGCGCTGGGATGTGGCCCCGGCTGTGGTCAGAGTGGATGGGCAGTCAGTGCTTGGAGAATCCAGGGATGGAGCAAGCGGCTCCTCAGCAGCTCCCTGCAGCGGGAAGGATTTGGTGGAGAGAAGTGAGATGTGCAGGGGAGG
>JAMPIT010000119.1:0-250253 GCA_026261815.1 Monarcha castaneiventris obscurior
GTTATACTGGTGCCTGTGCTGGGTTATACTGGTGCCTGTGCTGGGTTATACTGGTGCCTGTGCTGGGTTATACTGGTGCCTGTACTGGGTTATACTGGTGCCTGTACTGGGTTATACTGGTGCCTGTACTGGGTTATACTGGTGCCTGTGCTGGGTTATACTGGTGCCGGTACTGGGTTATACTGGTGTCTGTACTGGGTTATACTGGTGCCTGTGCTGGGTTATACTGGTGCCTGTACTGGGTTATACTGGTGCCTGTACTGGGTTATACTGGTGTCTGTGCTGGGTTATACTGGTGCCTGTACTGGGTTATACTGGTGCCAGTACTGGGTTATACTGGTGCCTGTACTGGGTTATACTGGTGCCTGTACTGGGTTATACTGGTGCCGGTACTGGGTTATACTGGTGCCTGTGCTGGGTTATACTGGTGCCTGTGCTGGGTTATACTGGTGCCTGTGCTGGGTTATACTGGTGTCTGTACTGGGTTATACTGGTGCCTGTACTGGGTTATACTGGTGTCTGTGCTGGGTTATACTGGTGCCTGTGCTGGGTTATACTGGTGCCTGTGCTGGGTTATACTGGTGCCTGTGCTGGGTTATACTGGTGTCTGTACTGGGTTATACTGGTGCCGGTACTGGGTTATACTGGTGCCTGTACTGGGTTATACTGGTGCCTGTGCTGGGTTATACTGGTGCCTGTGCTGGGTTATACTGGTGTCTGTACTGGGTTATACTGGTGCCTGTGCTGGGTTATACTGGTGCCTGTACTGGGTTATACTGGTGTCTGTACTGGGTTATACTGGTGTCTGTACTGGGTTATACTGGTGCCTGTACTGGGTTATACTGGTGTCTGTGCTGGGTTATACTGGTGTCTGTGCTGGGTTATACTGGTGCCTGTGCTGGGTTATACTGGTGCCTGTGCTGGGTTATACTGGTGTCTGTACTGGGTTATACTGGTGCCTGTACTGGGTTATACTGGTGCTTGTACTGGGTTATACTGGTGCCGGTACTGGGTTATACTGGTGCCTGTGCTGGGTTATACTGGTGTCTGTACTGGGTTATACTGGTGCCTGTGCTGGGTTATACTGGTGCCTGTACTGGGTTATACTGGTGTCTGTACTGGGTTATACTGGTGCCTGTGCTGGGTTATACTGGTGCCTGTACTGGGTTATACTGGTGTCTGTGCTGGGTTATACTGGTGTCTGTGCTGGGTTATACTGGTGCCTGTGCTGGGTTATACTGGTGCCTGTGCTGGGTTATACTGGTGCCTGTACTGGGTTATACTGGTGCCTGTACTGGGTTATACTGGTGTCGTACTGGGTTATACTGGTGCCTGTACTGGGTTATACTGGTGCCAGTGCTGGGTTATACTGGTGCCTGTGCTGGGTTATACTGGTGCCTGTACTGGGTTATACTGGTGCCTGTACTGGGTTATACTGGTGCCGGTACTGGGTTATACTGGTGTCTGTGCTGGGTTATACTGGTGCCTGTGCTGGGTTATACTGGTGCCTCTGCTGGGTTATACTGGTGTCTGTACTGGGTTATACTGGTGCCTGTACTGGGTTATACTGGTGTCTGTGCTGGGTTATACTGGTGTCTGTGCTGGGTTATACTGGTGCCTCTGCTGGGTTATACTGGTGCCTGTGCTGGGTTATACTGGTGTCTGTACTGGGTTATACTGGTGCCAGTACTGGGTTATACTGGTGTCTGTACTGGGTTATACTGGTGCCTGTACTGGGTTATACTGGTGCCAGTGTCTCCCAGTACTGGCCTGTACTGGTCCCAGTGCCTCACAATCCCAGTGCCATCCCATACTGGTCCCAGTACCAGCTTGTACTGGTCCCAGTGCTCCCAGTGTGATTCTGTACTGGTCCCAGTGCTCCCAGTGTGATTCTGTACTGGTCCCAGTGCTTCCAGCTCCCAGCGCCTTCCAGTGTTCCCCCATCCCAGTCCTTCCCCGTCCCTCCCAGTCCCTCCCAGTCCATCCCAGTCCATTTCAGTCCCATCCCAGTCCTATTACAGTCAACCCCAGTCCCCTCCCATCCCGCCCCGGTCCGCTCCATCCCATCCCAGTCCCTCCCAGTCCATCCCAGTGCTGTCCCAGTCTATCCCAGTCCCTCCCAGTCCCTGACAGTCCATCCCAGTGCTGTCCCAGTCCCTCCCAGTCCATCCCAGTCCCTCCCAGTCCATCCCAGTGCTGTCCCAGTCTATCCCAGTCCCTCCCAGTCCCTGACAGTCCATCCCAGTGCTGTCCCAGTCCCTCCCAGTCCGCTCCCAGTCCTGTCCCAGTCTGTCCCAGTCCCTCCCAGTCCATCCCAGTCCCTCCCAGTCCAGTCCCAGTTCCCACCCAGTTTCCCTGCCATTCCATCCCAGTCCCTCTCAGTCCATCCCGTCCCACTCCCAATCCCTTCCCCCTCTGCCCCCACCTCCCATAGTCTGCCCCAGTCCCCAGTTCCCTCCTCCCCCCATTCCCCATCCCTAGTCCCCCACCCAGTCCCCCCCTCAGTCCCACTTCCCAGTCCCTCCCAGTCCCCCCCAGTTTCCCCTCCCATCATTATTCCGTTTCCTCCTTTTCCCCCCAAATCCCCTCCCATTCCCTCCCAGTCCCCCCCAGTCCCTCCCAGTCCATCCCAGTCCCCCCAGTCCATCCCAGCCCACCCCAGCAGTGCCCCAGTCCCTCCCAACCCATCCCAGTTCCCCCCAGTCCCTCCCAGTCCATCCCAGTCCATCCCAGTCCATCCCAGTTCCCCCCAGTCCCTCCCAGTCGATCCCAGTCCCCTCCGTCCGCTGCCGCCGCCGTGGGCGTGGCCTGGCGGGGAGGGGGCGTGCCCTCACGCGCGAGGGGGCGGGGCACGAGGTGGGCGTGGCATCTCCATATCTGGGCTCACCGCAGGAACTCCCCGCCCTCTTGGGGCGTGGCCAACGCTCTCTCAGCCTTTGTGGGCGTGGCCTCGCCCCGCCGTGGGCGTATCAGGGGGCGGTGCCCGCTCCGGGGGGCGTGTCCCCGGCGGTGGGCGGGCCCGCTGCCCGGTGGGCGGGGCCGGGGGCGGGGCCGGGGCGGGCGGGGCGCGCGGCTCTCGGGTCCTTTGTTTGAGCGAGGCCGGAGCCGCGGAGCCGCCGCAGCGCCGGGGCCGGGCCGGGACCCCCGGGACCCCCGGGACCCCCCCGCACCCGGCACCCCCCGGGAGCCCCCCGGCACCCCGCGGACGCAGCGGCACCGGCAGCGCCGCAGGTACCGCGCGGGGAGCGGCGGGGGCAGCGCGGCCGGGGCGGCCGGGCCGCGGCCTGAGGGGGGGGGGGGTGTGGGGAGAGCTGAGGGGGATGGGGGGGGTGTGGGGGGGGTTGGGGAGGGGGTGTCAGCTGAGCGGAATTGGGGGGTCCGCGGCGGGGAGGGGGAAACGTGAGGGGGGATGAGGGGTCCGGTGGGGGGGTCAAAGCTGGGGGAAATTGGGGGGGGGGGTTTTGGCGTGAGGGAAATGGGGGGGGGCTGGGCTGGGGGGGGGGGTCAGAGGTGAAATTAGAGGGGTGGGCTGAGGTAAAGGGGGGGGTCTGGGGTGGGGGTGAGGTGAAGTGGGGGGGTCTGGGCTGGGGGGGGTCGGCGCTGAGGGGAATTTGGGGGGGGTTGAGGTGCGTGAGGGGGAAACTGAGGTAAAATCGAGGGGTCCGGGCTGGGGGGGGGGGGGGGTTCGGAGCTGAGGGGAAATGGGGGGGGTCTGGGGGTGGGGGGGGGCACAGCTGAGGTAAATTGGGGGGGTCCGGCCTTGTTGGGGTGTATTTGAGGGGGTTTGGGGAGGGGGGGGGCCAAACCTGAGGGGGATTTGGGGGGGGGGTAAAACCTGAGGTGATTTAGGGGGTCCGGGTTTGGGGAGGGGGGGAGCTGAGGTGGAATTGGGGGGGGGTTAGAGCTGAGGTGAAATGGGGGGGTCTGGTCCTGTTGGGGGGGGATTTTGAGGGGATTAGAGGTGGGGGGTTTAAAAGTGAGGTGAAATGGGGGGGTCGGATTTGAGGTGAAATTGGGGGTTCTGGGGGTGTCAGGGGAAACTGAGGTGGAGTGGGGGGGGTCTCACCTGGAGGGGGTCGGGGCTGAGGGGAATTGGGGGGGGCAATTAAAGTTTGGGGGGGGTCAAATTTGAGGTGAAACGGGGGGGTTCTGGGATTGGGGGATAAATTGGGGGGGGTCCAGGTTTGGGGTGAAGCTGAGGTGAATTTTGGGGGGGGGCACCAGTCTGAGTGAAGGGGGGGGTCAAATCTGAGCTAAAATTTGTGTGTTTGAATTTTGGGGGGGGGTCCAGGCTTGTGTGTGGGGGGTGGTGAAGCTGAAGCAAATGGGGGGGGTCTGCACTGTGATGATTTGGAGAGGGGGGGTGTCTGGGCTGAGCTAAATTGGGGGGGTCATTTGGGGTGAGGCCCGTGGGGGGGCCCTGAGGTGAATTGGGGGGGGGGGAGGTTTGACCCCTCCTCCCCAGGGTGAATTTGGGGGGGGGGGGGGGGTCTGAGGTGAGGTCAGTGTGGGGGGGTCTGGGTTGAAGTAAATTGGGGGGGGGAGTTTCCCCTCCCCACAATAATTTGGGGGGTGGTGTTTGGGTTGGGGTAAATTGGGGGGGGGGGGTCCTGACCCCTTTGGGGTGAATTGGGGGGGGCCCTGACCCCCATGGGGTGATTTTGGGGGGGTCCTGGCTGAGGTTATGGGGTGCTCCTCCTTTCCTAATTTGGGGGGCAGCTCTGAGAAGGGTTGGGGTCACATGTGGGGGGGCAGGGCCACGTTTGAGCCCCCCCACCCCCCCAAATCCTTGGTTTTGACCCCAAATTTTGGGGGGGGGGGGGGCAGCACACCTGGGTCTTAAAGGGCCAGCGCAGCTTTGGGGGATGGGGGGGGCATTTTTTGGGACCCCTCCCCCCTGTGCCTCAGTTTCCCCTCGTTGAGGGAAGTCCTCCTTGGATTTTTTTTTGGGGGGGGGGTACAGGCAGGGTTTGGGGGTCTGGGGGATCCTGGGGGGGTTTGGGGGGCGTCAGGAAGGGGCTGGGGGGAATCTGGGGGGTCTGGGGGGGTTTCTGAGGGGGGGTTTGGGGGCGTCTGGCGAGTTCAGGGTGTCCTTGGGGGATTTTGGGGTGTCCAAGGGGGTTTTGGGGGGGTTTGGGGGTGTCAGGAGAGGATTTGGGGGTGTTGAGGTGGCTGGGGGAGGATTTAGGGGGCCTGGGGGGGCTCTGGGGGGGGATTTGGGGGGTACTGGGGTGGGCTGAGGTGTCGTGAGGGGAGGATTTGGGGTGTCTGGGGGGTTTTGGGGTGTCTGGGGGGGTGTAGCTCCTTCTTTATCCCCCATCACGGCCTGGGACCCCCCCAAAACACCTGGGACCCCCAAAACGCATCTGGGACCCCCCAAAAATACCTGGGACCACCCAAAGTTCACCTGGAACCCCCCAAAAAACACCTGGGACCCCGCAAAATGCACCTGGGACCTCCCAGAAAACACCAGGACCCCCCAAAAAGCATCTGGGCCCCCCCAAGATGCACCTGGGCCCCCCCAAAATGCACCTGGATCTCCCAAAAAACACCTGGGACCCCCCCAAAAAGCACCTGGGACCCGCTGAAAAATTTCTGGGACTCCCCAAAATGCAGCTTGGACCCCCCAAAATGTACCTGGGACCCCCAAAAAACACCTGGGACCCCCCAAAAAGCCCCTGGGCCCCCCAAAAAACATCTGGGACCCCCCAAAAAGCCCCTGGGCCCCCCTGCCCCCCCCCGCCGGGGCGCCCCGGGCCGGGCTGGGCGCGGCCTCCTGATAAGGCGGGCGTGGGAGCACTGGGAGGGCAGGGACTGGGAGCACTGGGAGCACTGGGGGCTGGGAGCCGGGAGCAAGGGTGAAGGTTGTACTGGGAGCGGTCTGAGGGCTGCGCTGGGAGCACTGGGAGCACTGGGAACGTGGTGAGGGCTGCACTGGAAGCACTGGGAGCTGGGTAAGGGCTGCACTGGGAGCACTGGGAACCTGGTGAGGGCTGTACTGGGAGCACTGGGAGCTGGGTAAGGGCTGTACTGGGAGCACTGGGAGCACTGGGAACCTGGTGAGGGCTGTACTGGGAGCACTGGGAGCTGGGTAAGGGCTGTACTGGGAGCACTGGGAGCTGTGTGAGGGCTGTACTGGGGCCACTGTGAATGTGGTGAGGGCTGCACTGGGAGCTGGGTAAGGGCTGTACTGGGAGCACTGGGAACGTGGTGAGGGCTGTACTGGGAGCGAGGTGAGGGCTGTACTGGGAGCACTGGGAGCTGGGTAAGAGCTGTACTGGGAGCACTGGAAGCTGTGTGAGTGCTGTACTGGGAGGCACTGGGAGCACTGGGAGCTGGGAAGAGCTGTACTGGGAGCACTGGAAGCTGTGTGAGTGCTGTACTGGGAGGCACTGGGAGCACTGGGAGTTGGGTCAGGGCTGTACTGGGAGTACTGGGAACGTGGTGAGGGCTGTACTGGGAGCTGGGTAAGGGCTATACTGGGAGCAGTGGGAGCTGGGTAAGGGCTGTACTGGGAGCACTGGGAAGGCAGGGACTGGGCATACTGGGAGCACTGGGGATTGCGAACAAGGGTGAAGGCTGTACTGGGAGCTGAGAGCGTTAAGTGGGAGCTGTACTGGGAGTACTGGAAACCAGGTAGAGACTGTACTGGGAGCACTGGGAGCACTGGGAGCTGGGTAAGGGCTGTACTGGGAGCACTGGGAGCTGGGTCATGGCTGCACTGGGGGCACTGGGAGCCTGGGGAGGGCTGTACTGGGAGCACTGGGAGCACTGGGAACCTGGTGAGGGCTGTACTGGGAGCACTGGGAGCTGGGTAAGGGCTGTACTGGGAGCACTGGGAGCACTGGGAGCTGGGTAAGGGCTGTACTGGGAGCACTGGGAGCTGGGTCATACTGGGAGTACTGGGAGCCTGGGAACTGCTGTACTGGGAGCACTGGGAGTGGATACTGGGAGCACTGGGAGCTGGACCCGAAGGTGTTTGTGTGCTGGAAGCGCTGTGTGAATCGATACTGGGGGTACTGGGAATACTGGGTCTTGCTGGGAGCTGGGAACGACGGTTACTGGTGTTACTGGGAACTGGGAATGGCTGCTACTGGTTATACTGGGAGCACTGGGGCCTCAGAGTGATGGGGAAGGGTCTTACTGGGAGCTACTGGGTGTACTGGGAAACGGGAGCCAGAGCGACAAACTGGGTGTACTGGGAGAGAGGGGGGTTGGCTGTACTGGGAGCTGGGGATGTCAGGCACTGGTCATACTGGGGGATAGTGGGAAGTGGAAACACCAGCACTGGTCATACTGGGAGCACTGGGGATGGAGATGGCCATACTGGGAGCTGGAACCACTGGCACTGGTCATACTGGGAGCACTGGGAATGGAGGTGGCCATACTGGGAGCTGGAAGCACCGGCACTGGTCATACTGGGAGCACTGGGAATGGAGGTGGCTGTACTGGGAGCTGCTGGGGATACTGGGAGCTGGGACACTGCCACTGGTCATACTGGGAGCACTGGGAATGGAGGTGGCCATACTGGGAGCTGGAAGCACCGGCACTGGTCATACTGGGAGCACTGGGAATGGAGTGCCATACTGGGAGCTGGAAGCACCGGCACTGGTCATACTGGGAGCAGCACCCGTGGCTCCCACTGGGCCCTACTGGTCCCAGTACAGCGCTGGGAGGTGGGGGAGGGGTTCCCAGTGCTCCCAGTGCTCCCAGTGACCCTGTGTCCCCTCCCCCAGGCCATGGCCGGCGCGTAGCCCCTCCCCCACCGGACGGACCCTCGGACACGTGAGTGCCCCTCCCCCCACGGCCGCGCCCCTCCCCCTCCCCTCCCCTCCCCCCGCCTGTCAGGTGTTGTGGGCGTGTCCAGGTGTGCGGGTGGGGCAGGGCCGCGGAGCTGGGGGGTGTGCGAGTGTGTGAGCAGGTGTGTGTGAGTGTGTGTGAGTGTGAGTGTGAGTGTGAGTGAGTGTGACAGGTGTGTGTGTGTGTGAGTGTGTGAGTGTGAGTGTGTGTGAGTGTGTGTGAGTGTGTGCGAGTGTGAGTGTGTGTGAGTGTGTGTGAGTGTGTGCGAGTGTGAGTGTGTGTGAGTGTGTGTGAGTGTGTGCGAGTGTGTGACAGGTGTGTGTGAGTGTGTGTGAGTGTGAGTGTGAGTGTGTGTGAGTGTGTGTGAGTGTGTGCGAGTGTGTGAGCAGGTGTGTGTGAGTGTGAGTGTGTGAGTGTATGTGAGTGTGTGTGTGTGTGAGTGTGAGTGTGTGAGTGTGAGTGTGTGAGTGTGTGTGAGTGTGTGAGTGTGAGTGTGTGTGTGTGTGAGTGTGCACAGGTGTGTGTGTGTGAGTGTGAGTGTGTGAGCAGGTGTGTGTGAGTGTGAGTGAGTGTGTGTGTGAGCAGGTGTGTGTGTGTGTGTGTGTGTGAGTGTGTGTGTGTGTGTGTGAGTGTGCACAGGTGTGTGTGAGTGTGTGTGTGTGAGTGTGTGTGTGTGTGAGTGTGTGAGTGTGTGTGAGTGTGTGTGTGAGTGTGCACAGGTGTGTGTGTGTGTGTGTGAGTGTGTGAGTGTGTGTGTGTGAGTGTGTGTGTGAGTGTGTGTGTGTGTGTGAGTGCGTGCACAGTGTGTGTGTGTGTAAGTGTTTGTGTGTGACCAGGTGTGTTTGTGTCTGTGTGTGTGTGTGTGACTAGCTGTGTGTGTGTGAGTGTGTGACCAGGTGTGACAGGTGTGTGAGTGTGAGTGTGTGACAGGTGTGTGTGTTGAGTGTGTGTGTGTGTGACCAGGTGTGTGTGTGTGTAACCAGCTGTGAGTGTGTATCAGGTGTGTGAGTGTGTGACCAGGTGTGACAGGGTGTGCACAGGTGTGTGTGTGTGTGTGAGTGTGTGATGAGGGGGGTGTGCGTGTGTGTGTGACCAGGTGTGTGACAGGTGTGTGTGAGTGTGTGTGTGTGACCAGGTGTGTTTGACAGGTGTGCCCAGGTGTGCATGTGTGTGTCACCAGGTGTGTCACCAGGTGTGTGTGTGTGTGTGTGTGTGTGTGTACCAGGTGTGTGTGTGAGTGTGTGACCAGGTGTGACGGGGTGTGCACAGGGTGTGTGTGTGTGCACAGGGTGTGTGTGACCAGGTGTGTGTGTGACTAGGTGTGACGGGGTGTGCACAGGGTGTGTGTGTGAGTGTGTGACTGGGTGTGACAGGTGTGTGTGTGTGAGCAGGTGTGTGACTGGGTGTGACAGGGTGTGACCGGGTGTGTGGCTGCGTGTGCCACCAGGTGTGGCAGTGCCACACGTGTGTCCAGGCGTGTGTGTGAGTGTGTGTGACCGGGGGTGTGCGTGTGATCGGGCGTGGCAGCGTCACAGGGTGTGACAGAGGGTGCACACCTGTCCAGGTGTGTGCGTGTGTGTGTGTGTCACCAGGTGTGGCAGTGTCCTATGCTTGTCACACGCGTGTCACACCCACAGCACAGTGTCACACTCATGGGACAGTGTCACACATGTGTCACACCCACAGCCCAGTGTCTTTGTGTCACACCCACAGCACAGTGTCACACTCATGGGACAGTGTCACACATGTGTCACACGCACAGCACAGTGTCTTTGTGTCACACCCACAGGACAGTGTCACACTCGTGTCACACTCACGGGACAGTGTCACACCCGTGTCACACACACAGCACAGTGTCACACACACAGGACAGTGTTACACACGTGTCGCACTCATGGAACTATGTCACACTCATGTCACACCCACAGACCAGTGTCACACTCATGTCACACACACAGGACAGTGTCACACCCAGCGGACAGTGTCACACTTGTGTCACACCCACAGGACAATGTCACACCCATGGGACAGTGTCACAGACCTGTTACACACACAGCACAGTGTCACACTCTGGGTGTCACACCAGTGTCACACACACAGCACAGTGTCACACACACAGCACAGTGTCACACACACAGGACAGTGCCACACGCACAGCACAGTGTCACACCCGTGTCACACACACAGCACAGTGTCACACCCATGGGACAGTGTCACATGCGTGTCACACCCACAGAACAGTGTCACACCCGTGTCACACCCGTGTCACACCCACAGCACAGTGTCACACTCATGGGACAGTGTCACACCCGTGTCACACACACAGCACAGTGTCACACGCCTGCTGTGTCACCCAGTGTCACACCCACAGCACAGTGTCACACTCATGGGACAGTGTCACACCCGTGTCACACGCACAGCACAGTGTCACACGCACAGCACAGTGTCACACCACAGCAGTGTCACACACACAGAACAGTGTCACACCCACCACAGTGTCACACTCGTGTCACACACACACACAGTGTCACACACACACACAGTGTCACACCCACAGCACAGTGTCACACTCGTGTCACACACACAGCACAGTGTCACAGTCATGGGACAGTGTCACACCCGTGTCACACCCACAGCACAGTGTCACACACACAGCACAGTGTCACACACACACACAGTGTCACACACACAGAACACACACTCGTGTCACACACACAGTGTCACACACAGACAGGTCACACGTGTCACACCCACAGCACAGTGTCACACTCATGGGACAGTGTCACACCCGTGTCACACACACAGCACAGTGTCACACCCACAGGACAGTGTCACACCCGTGTCACACACACAGCACAGTGTCACACGCACAGCACAGTGTCACACACACAGCACAGTGTCACACCAGGTCACACCACACACAGTGTCACACACACACACAGTGTCACACCCGTGTCACACACACACAGTGTCACACACACAGAACAGTGTCACACCCGTGTCACACTCACAGAACCCTTCCCGCCCTCGTTGCCCCCCTCCCCCCCCCGCTGCCCCCCCTCCCACGCGTGTCCCCGGCGCTGTCACCGCCCCTCCCCCGCCCCGGGGGCGGCTCCTCCGCAACCGGAACCGGAACCGGTGACTCACAGCCCCTCCCCCCCTTCCCCCCGCGGCCCCATCCCCCCCCCCCCGGGCCCCCCCAGGCAGGGCACGGGGTCACACGGGTGTGTCACAGGGGTGTCCCACACGGGTGTCACACGCGTGTGTCCGGCTGGGGGCTGGCACACGTGGGGTCACGCGGGGTCACCCAGGCCTGTCCCCCCCCCAGGTGTCCCCGGGTGTCCCCCAATGTCCCCAGGTGTCCCCGGGTGTCCCCTGTCCTCGTGTCACCCCCGGTGTCCCCGTGTCACCCCCGTGGGGGGGGGTGGGGGGGTGCCCCGGTGTTTGTGTGTCCCCCCCCGTGTGTCCCCATGTGCCCTCACCGTGTCCCCCCCGTGTCCTCCCCGTGTCCTCCCCGTGTCCCTGCATGTCCCCGTGTCCCCCCCGTGTCCCCCCCGTGTCCCCCCCGTGTCCCCCCCGTGTCCCCACGCGTGTCCGTGCCCTCCCGGTGTCCCCAGGTCCGTCCCTCTCTCCCTGCCTGTCCCCGTGTCCCTGCGCGTCCCCAAGTGCCCTCTCCGTGTCCCCCCCTCCTGTGTCCCCCCCCGTGTCCCCCCCGTGTCACCCCCGTGTCACCCCCAGTGTCCCCACGCGTGTCCCCGTGTCCCCCCCATGTCCCCCCCTCTGTGACCCCCCCGTGACCCCTGTTCTTCCCCCATGTCCCCCCCCCCCCCACGGTGTCCCCGGTGTCCTGTCCCCACTCTGTGTCCCCCCCCCCGGGGTGTCCCCTCACATCCCGTGTCCCCCATGTCCCCCTTGCTGTGTCCCCCCCGTGTCCTCCCCGTGTCCTGTGATCCCCCCCGGTGTTCCCCCCACATCCCGTGCCCCCCCGTGTCCTCCCCGTGTCCCCCCCCATCCCGTGTCCTGTGTCCCCCCCATGCCCCTGCCGTGTCCCGTGTCCTCGTATCCCCCCATGCCCCCCCCCGGTGCCCCCCCCCAATGTCCTGCGATCCCCCCGGTGTCCCCCCCCGTGCCCCCCCCCCCACATCCCGTGTCCCCCCCACATCCCGTGTCCTGTGTCCCCCCTGGTCCCCCCCCATGTTCTGTGTCCCCCCCGGTGCCCCCCACAATGTCCTGTGATCCCCTCGTGTGTCCCCCCCGTGTCTCCCCGTGTCCTGTGTCCCCCCCGCGCCCCCCCCCACATCCCGTGTCCCCCCGTGCCCCCCTTGCTGTGTCCCCCCCCAATCCATCCCGTGTGTCCCCCCCCCCCCCGGGATTCCCCCTCCCCCCCCCGCTCCGTCACGGGCATCCGGCTGACGTCACGGGGGGGGCGGGGCTCACCCACGCGGGGCCGGTGACTCAGGCGGTGCCACCACGCGGGACCGGCACCGGCACCGGCACCGGCGGCGCACGCGGGGACGGGTGAGGGACCCGCGGGGCCGGGGGGCAGCCGGGGCCTGGGGGGGTCACCCCGTGGCGTGGGGGGGTCACGCCGTGGCGTTGGGGGGGGTTGTGCTGGCCGTTGTGGGTGACCACGGGTCACACGTGGGTGACCGGGTGGGGTCAGGCTGGGGGGGGGGGGTCATGCATGTGTGACCCTGGGTCAGTCTGGCTGTTGGTCAGTCTGGCTGTGGGTCACTCTGGCCGTGGGTCACTGGTGACTGGGGGTCAGTCTGGCTGTGGGTCACTCTGGCCGTGGGTCACTGGTGACTGGGGGTCAGTCTGGCTGTGGGTCAGTCTGGCCGTGGGTCACTCTGGCTGTGGGTCACTGGTGACTGGGGGTCAGTCTGGCTGTTAGTCAGTCTGGCTGTGGGTCACTCTGGCTGTGGGTCACTGGTGACTGTGGGTCAGTCTGCCTGTGGGTCACTCTGGCCATGGGTCACTGGTGACTGGGGGTCAGTCTGGCTGTGGGTCACTCTGGCCGTGGGTCACTCTGGCTGTGGGTCACTGGTGACTGGGGGTCAGTCTGGCTGTTGGTCAGTCTGGCTGTGGGTCACTCTGGCCATGGGTCACTGGTGACTGGGGGTCAGTCTGGCTGTAGGTCAGTCTGGCCGTGGGTCACTGGTGACTGGGGGTCAGTCTGGCTGTAGGTCAGTCTGGCTGTGGGTCAGTCTGGCCATGGGTCACTGGTGACTGGGGGTCAGTCTGGCTGTGGGTCAGTCTGGCCGTGGGTCACTCTGGTTGTTGGTGAGTCTGGCTGTGGGTCAGTGCGGACTGTGGCTCACTCTGGTTGTTGGTCAGTCTGGCCGTGGGTCAGTGGTGACTGTGGGTTACTGGCTGTTGGTTACTCCGGCTGGGGGTCAGTGGTGACTGTGGGTCAGTCTGGCCGTGGGTCATTCTGGCTGTTGGTCACACTGGTGACCGTGGGTCAGTCTGGCCATGGGTCACTCTGGTTATGGGTCATTCTGGCCGTGGGTCACTGGTTATTGGTCAGTCTGGCTGTTGGTCACACTGGTGACCATGGGACAGTGGTGACTGTGGGTCACTCTGGCCGTGGGTCACTCTGGTTGTTGGTCACTCTGGCTGTGGGTCAGTGGTGACTGTGGGTCAGTCTGGCTGTGGGTCAGGCCAGTTGCTGGTCACTCTGGCCGTGGGTCACTCTGGTTGTTGGTCACTCTGGTTGTTGGTCACTCTGGCTGTGGATCAGTGGCTATTGGTCATTCTGGCTGTTGGTCACACTGGTGACCGTGGGTCAGTGATGACTGTGGGTCAGTCTGGCTGTGGGTCACTCTGGTTGTGGGTCAGGCCAGTTGCTGGTCATTCTGGCTGTGGGTCAGTGGTGACCGTGGGTCAGTCTGGCTGTTGGTCACTGATTATTGGTCACTCTGCCATGGGTCACCGGTGACTGGTGGTCACTCTGGCTGTGGGTCAGTGCGGTTGTGGGTCAGGCCAGTTGCTGGTCATTCTGGCTGTTGGTCACTCTGGCTGTGGGTCAGTGATGACCGTGGGTCAGTCTGGCCATGGGTCACTGTGGCCGTGGGTCACTTTGGCTGTTGGTCACTCTGGTTATTGGTCACTCTGTGGATCAGGCCAGTTGCTGGTCACTCTGGCTGTGGTCACCTTTGGGGTCACGTGTGAGTGACCGTGGGTCACGGGTTGTGGTCACCCGTGTCAGGGGTCACTCTGGCTGTGTCGGGGGTTACTCCGGCTGTGGTCACTCCGGCTGTGGTCACTCCGGCTGTGGTCAGCTGTCCGGCCACGCCACCGTGTCCCTCCCCGTCCCCTTCCCGCTCCCCGTGGGCGTCCCCTTGGCCACACCCCCCGCCCGTGACGTCACGGGAAGGCCCCGAAATTCTCCCCGTGGGGGCGGCCGTGACGTCACGGCTGGGGGTGGGGCCTCACAAGTGCCTCCTGCACCCCCAAAGTCCCCAAATTGCCCCAAATTGCCCCAAATTGCCCCAAATCCCCCCCAGCGCTTCTCCCCATTCAGCCCCCCGGGGGGCGTGGCCCCGCCTTGCCCCGCCCTCCCCTCTCCTCATTGGCCAGCACCAGCCTGACCCCTCTTCCCATTGGTCGCCCTCAGGCTGAGCCAGAGCCGGAAGGGAGCGATGATTGGCTGCCAGGCGAGAAGCGCGCTGTGATTGGCCGGTTCCTGGAGAGCGTCGCGGGATCGGTGAGGGGGGCGGGGCCTGGGCCGGGGGGGCGGGGCCTGGGCCGGGGGGCGGGGCCTGGGTTCGCGCGAAGCCCCGCCCACTTCCGCACCACGTGATCCATGCCTCCTCCTCTCGCGGGGGGCGGGGCCTCAACTGCCCCAAAAGTGCCCTGAAAGTGGCTTAAAAGTGCCCCAAAAACGCCGCAAAACGGCCCCAAAACTGCCTTGAAAGTGCCCCAAAAATGCCCCAAAACTTCCCCGAAACGGCCCCAAAGCTGCTCCCAAAGTGCCCTAAAAGTGCCCCAGAAATGCCCTAAAACTGCCCTAAAACTGCCTCAGAACTGATCCCGAAATGGCCCCAAAGCTGCCTTCAAAGTTCCCTAAAGGGGCCCCAAAACTGCCCCAGAACTGCCCCGAAACTGCCCCCAAAGTGCCCCAAAACTGCCCTGAAACTGCCCCAGAAATGCCCCGAAACAGCCCCAAAGCTGCCCTAAAACTGCCCCAGAAATGCCCTGAAACTGCCCCAAAACGGCCCCAGAACTGGTCCCAGAAGTGCCCCAAAACGGCTCCAGAATGACCCCAAAACTGCCCCAAAACGGTCCCAAAGTGCCCTAAAAGTGCCCCAGAACTGATTCCAGAGCTGCCCTGAAACTGCCCCAAAACTGCCCCAAAGCTGCCCTAGAATGACCCCAAAACTGGTCCCTTGCCCCAAAACTGCCCCCTAAGTGCCCCTGCTGCCCCCTAAGTGCCCATCCCTGCCCCACATGTGCCCCCTACGAGCCCCTGCTGCCCCCTAAGTGCCCATCCCTGCCCCACATGTGCCCATCCCTGCCCCACATGTGCCCCCTACGAGCCCCTGCTGCCCCCTAAGTGCCCCTGCTGCCCCCCAAGTGCCCATCCCTGCCCCACATGTGCCCCCTACGTGCCCCTGCTGCCCCCTGAGTGCCCCTGCTGCCCCCTAAGTGCCCATCCCTGCCCCACATGTGCCCCCTACGAGCCCCTGCTGCCCCCTAAGTGCCCATCCCTGCCCCACATGTGCCCATCCCTGCCCCACATGTGCCCCCTACGAGCCCCTGCTGCCCCCTAAGTGCCCCTGCTGCCCCCCAGGTGTATGCGGCACTGAGGGAGGGGTCGCCCCCGCCCAGCAGCCGCCCCCTCCCCCCCCCCACGGGGGGGCCCCGGGGGGACCCAGCCCTCCCCTGCCCCACAAGTGGTGAGTGGGGGGCTGCTCCGGGGGGCTGTGGGGGGGATTATGGGGTTTTGGGGGGGCTGATTTGGGGGGTTGTGGGGCTGCTCTGGGGGCTTGTGGGGCTGGTTATGGGGCTGCTCTGAGGGGTTTTGGGGGGCTGATTTGGGGGGGTCTGTGGGGCTGTTCTGGGGGGTTGTGGGGCTGTTTAAGGGGTTGTGGGGCTGCTTTGGGGGGTTTTGGGAGGGATTATGGGCTCTGTGGGGTTGCTCTGGGGGGTTGTGGGGCTGCTCTGGGGGTTATGGGGCTGTTTATGGGGGGTTATGGGGCTGCTTTTGGGGGTTATGGGGCTGCTTTTGGGGGTTATGGGGCTGGTTTGGGGGGCTCGGGGGATTCTGTGGGGCTGTTTGGGAGGAGGTGTGGGGCACTTTGGGGGCTGATTATGGGGCAGGGATGGATCTGGGATGGATCCATGGGTCTGGGGCAGATCCGTGGGGCAGGGGTGGATCTGTGGGGCAGGGGTGGATCTGTGGGTCCTGGGCGGATCCGTGGGGCAGGGCCAGATCCATGGGGCAGGGGTGGATCTGTGGGGCAGGGGGATGGATCTGTGGGGCAGGGATGGATCTGTGGGTCCAGGACGGATCTGTGGGGCAGGGGTGGATCCGTGGGTCCGGGACAGATCCATGGGGCAGGGATGGATCTGTGGGGCAGGGGGATGGATCTGTGGGTCCAGGACGGATCTGTGGGGCAGGGGTGGATCCGTGGGGCAGGGCCAGACCCACATGTGCCCCCCAGGCCGATGCATCGCGCCGTGGAGCCCCTGGGGGGCCGGGCCGGACGCGACCCCTTCGCCGTGGGGAGCCTGGGGGGCTGGGCCGGCTGCCCCCCCCGGGCCTGGCTGCCCCCACCCAGGTACGGCCCCACACTGACCCCCAACTGACCCCTGACTGACCCCTGACTGCTCCCCCCAGGCCTGGCTGCCCCCACCCAGGCATGGCCCCACACTGAAATGGGGGTAACCCCCAAGTGACCCCCAAATGACCCTCACTGACCCCCAAGTGACCCCTGAGTGACCCCTGACTGGCCCCCCAAATGACCCTCACTGACCCCCAAGTGACCCCTGAGTGACCCCTGACTGGCCCCCCAAATGACCCTCACTGACCCCCAAGTGACCCCTGACTGACCCCCAACTGACCCCTGAGTGACCCCCAACTGACCCCTGACTGCCCCCCCTGGGCCTGGCTGCCCCCACCCAGGCACGGCCCCACACTGACCCCCAAGTGACCCCCAAGTGACCCCTGACTGACCCCTGACTGATCCCCAGCTGACATCCCATTGACCCCCAAGTGACCTCCCCACTGACCCCAACTGACCCCCACACTGACCCTAACTGACCCTTCAATTGACCCCCCAACTGACCCCCCACTGACCTCCCCCTTGACCCCCAACTGGCCCCCAATTAACCCCAACTGGCCCTCCCAAGTAACCCCCACTGACCCCGAACTGACCCCAACTGGCCCTCCCAAGTAACCCCCACTGACCCCTCACTGACCCCACACTGTCCCCGAACTGACCCCCACTGACCCCTAAGTGAACCCACTGATCCCCAATTAACCCCAATTAACCCCAACTGACCCCACACTGACCCCCCATTGATCCCTAACTGACCCCCAATTAACCCCCACTGACCCCCACTAACCCCTAACTGACCCCACACTGACCCCTAACTGACCCCACACTGACCCCCATACTGACCCCTAGTTAACTCCTACTGACCCCTAACTGACCCCCACACTGACCCCTAACTGACCCTCCACTGACCCCCAATTAACCTCCACTGACCCCACACTGACCCCACACTGACCCCCCGTTGACCCCTGCACTGACCCCCAAGTGACCCCCAATTAACCCCCACTGACCCCCACTAACCCCTAACTGACCCCCAACTGACCCACACTGACCCCTAACTGACCACCCTGACCCCCCACTGACCCCCAATTAACCTCCACTGACCCCACACTGACCCCCATATTTGAGGGGCAGGTTTCCCTTTTTCCAGGGGGTCTCCCCCATTCCCGGGGGGGGTCTCCCCTCCCCCATTCCCGGTGCCCCTCCCCCCACATCCCCTCCCCCCCCAGGTGCTCCTCCAGCCTCGGGCCGGCGCCGCTGCCCCCCCACCTCGCGCCCCCCCCCAGCGGAAATGGGGGGCCCCCCCTCCCCCACAAGGCCTTCTACCCCCCGGGGTAAGTGCAGACCCCAACCCCCCACCCCAAAATGTGTCGCTTTCACCCCAAAATGTGTCACCCCCACCCCAAAATGCGTCACCCTACCCCAAAAATGTGTCGTTTTCACCCTAAAATGTCATCCCCACCCCAAAATGTCGCTCCTCCAAAATGTGTCACCTTCACTCCAAAATGTGTCCCTGCCCCCAACCCAAGGGGTTCTTAGGGGGTCTCTATGGGGCTGAGCCCCCCCAAATCCCCACTCTAGGGGGTCTCTATGGGGCTGAGCCCCCCAAATCCCCACTTTGGGGGGTCTCTATGGGGCTGAGCCCCCCAAATCCCCACTTTGGGGGGTCTCTATGGGGCTGAGCCCCCCAAATCCCCACTTTGGGGGGTCTCTATGGGCCTGAGCCCCCCCAAATCCCCACTCTAGGGGGTCTCTATGGGCCTGAGCCCCCCCAAATCCCCACTCTAGGGGGTCTCTATGGGGCTGAGCCCCCCAAATCCCCACTTTGGGGGGTCCCTGGGTGTCTCTATGGGGCTGAGCCCCCCCAAATCCCCACTCTGGGGGTCCCTGGGTGTCTCTATGGGCCTGAGCCCCCCCAAATCCCCACTTTGGGGGGTCTCTATGGGGCTGAGCCCCCCCAAATCCCCACTCTGGGGGGTCTCTATGGGGCTGAGCCCCCCAAATCCCCACTCTGGGGGGTCCCTGGGGGTCTCTATGGGGCTGAGCCCCCCAAATCCCCACGCTGGGGGTCCCTGGGTGTGTGTTTTGGGGTCTCTATGGGGCTGAGCCCCCCCAGATGTCCCCATGTCCCCTCCTGTCCCCCCCAGCGCCCCCCCCCGGGCCCCCCCCGCCCCCCTGGACCCCCTCCAGGGCTGTGTCCGGGCGCTGCAGCCCTGGGACCCCCCCGGCCCCGAGGCCACCGCGGAGCTGGAGGAGCCCCCGAGCTGCCACCACGGGCGGCACCGCGGCCACCGGCCCGGGGACGTCGGCCACCGGCCTGGGGACATCGGCCACCGGCCCGGGGACTGCGGCCACCGGCCCAGCGACTGCGGCCACCGGCCCGGGGACTGCGGCCACCGACCCGGGGACGTCGGCCACCGGCCTGGGGACATCGGCCACCGAGCTGGGGACGTCGGCCACCGGCCCGGAGACATCAGCCACCGACCCAGCGACTGCGGCCACCGACCTGGGGACATCGGCCACCGGCCTGGGGATTGTGGCCATCGACCCGGAGACATTGGCCACCGGCCCGGGGACTGCAGCCACCGGCCCGGGGACATCGGCCACCGCCATGGGGGGGACATCGGCCACCGAGGGGACGTTATCGGTGGTCATCGAGGAGACATCATCGGTGGCCATCGAGGGGATGTCATTGGTGGTCACCGAGGGGACATCGCTGCCCGCATCGGGCGCCTGCAGCAGGTGGGGACCTTGGGGGGACATCGGGGGGACACTGGGGGACACTGAGGGGTCACTGAGGGGACACTGAGGGGACATTGAGGACCTTTGGGGGGACATTGGGGGGGCACAGGATGGGGGTCCGGGTTGATGCCACTGCGGCTGTGGCCCCGCTGGGGACCTTGGTGGTCACAGCAGGTGACAGGGGCAAGTGGGGACAGTGACCCTGGGGTGTCCCCCTGTCCCTGGAGGTGACCCCTGAGGTGTCCCTGTTGCTCTGGGAGTGACCCTGGGGTGTCCCTGGGTACCCCTGGGGTGTCCACCCGCTGTCCCCGTGTCCCTTGGGGTGACCCCTGAGGTGTCCCAGTGTCCCTGAGTGACCCTGGGATGTCTCTGGGTGTGACCCCAGGGTGTCCCCCTGTCCCTGGGGGTGACCCCTGAGGTGTCCCCCTGTCCCTGAGTGACTCCGCGGTGTCCCCCTGTTCCTGGGGGTGACCCTGATGTGTCCCAGTGTCCCTGAGTGACCCCAAGGGTGTCCCAGAGTGACCCCTGAGATGTCTCTGTCCTCCATGGGTGACCCCGGGGTGTCCCAGTGTCCCTGGGTGACCCTGGGATGTCTCTGGGGGTGACCCCAGGGTGCCCCCTTGTCCCTTGGAGTGTCCCTGAGGTGTCCCAGTGTCCCTGAGTGACCCCGAGGTGTCCCTGGGAGTGACCCCAGGGTGTCCCTGTGTCCCTGAGTGACCCCAGGATGTCTCTGGGGGTGACCCCAGGGTGTCCCCCTGTCCCTTGGAGTGTCCCTGAGGTGTCCCAGTGTCCCTGAGTGACCCCGAGGTGTCCCTGGGGGTGACCCTGGGGTGTCCCCCTGTCCCCGGGGGTAACCCCTGAGGTGTCCCACTGTCCTTGAGTGACCCCAAGATGTCCCTGGGGGTGACCCCAGGGGTGTCCCCCTGTCCCCAGGGGTGACCCCTGAGTTGTCCCTGTGTCCCTGGGTGACCCCGGGATGTCTCTGAAGGTGACCCCAGGGTGTCCCAGTGCCCCTGAGTGACCCCGGGGTGTCCCCCTGTCCCTGAGTGACCCCGAGGTGTCCCTGGGGGTGTCCCCGAGCTATCCCAGTGTCCCCGGGGGTGTCCCTGTGTCCCTGACCTGTCCCTGACCTGTCCCTGACCTGTCCCTGACCTGTCCCCATGTCCCCAGGCCCAGCTCTGGAGTTTCCCCCTCGGCCCCGTGTCCCCCCCCCGGGCCCGGGCCCTGCCCCCCCTCCAGCAGGTCTGGAGCCTGCTGCACCCCGAGGTGAGGGGGGGGGCGCTTGGGGGGGGGGGGTTAAAAGGGGATTTGGGGGGATGTGAGAAAGGAATTGGGGAAATTTGGGGGGGTTTGGGGGGGTTAAAGGGCAATTGGGGGGGCTGGGGAGGGAATTGGGCGGGGTTAGGGGATTTTTGGGAGGGTTTGGGGGGATTTTGGGGGTTGTGGGGAGGGAATTAGGGGGGTTTGGGGGGATTTTTGGGGGGAATTGGGGTGTTTGGGGGATTTTTGGGGGGAATTGGGGAGTTTTGGGGGTATTTGGGGGATTTTTGTGGGAGTTTTGGGGATTTTAGTGGGGAATTGGGGTTTAAAGGGGATTTTGGGGTTTTGGGAGAAATTTGACTGGGGGGGTCAGCGGGGGGCTGGGGGCTGTTTTGGGGGGGGGTACTGGGAGAACTGGGAGTAGTGGGGGAGGGGCTCTGCGAAGGTTCCCCCTCCCCCACCCCAGACCCCCCCTCACTTTTGTGTCGTCCCCCCCCCCCATTCCCCTCCCCTCCCCCCCCACCAGAAAAGGACCTTCCCGGCCAAAAGGGGGGGGGCGCAGCTGAAGAGGGGGGCGGCCCCCCCTGACCCCCCCGCGGGGCAGCCCCTCCCCCCCGCCCAGCCCCCCCCGCCCCCCCCCGAGGAGCTGCCCACCCCCCTCAAACGGCGCCGCAGCGGCAGCCCCCAGGTGGGGGAGGGGCGGGAATTTGGGGTGGGGGGGGAGGGGGCGTTAAGGGGGTCTGGGGGGGGCGAAATGGGGCTGGGGGGTGGTGAAATGGGGCTGGGGGGGTGAAAGGGGTCTGAGGGGTCATTAAAGGGGGGGGGGCCCGAATTGGGCTGGGGGGGGCTTTAAGAGGGGTTTAGGAGGGTAAAATGGGTCTGGGGGGATTCTGAGGGGTCTGGGGGGAGCTCTGAGGGGTCTGGGGGGGCATTAAATGGGTCTGGGGGGGCTCTGAGGGCTCTGGGGGGGGCTCTGAGGGATCTGGGGGGGCACTGAGGGGTCTGGGGGGGCATTAAATGGGTCTGGAGGGGCACTGAGGGCTTTGGGGGGCATTGAATGGGTCTGGGGGGTCTGGGATGCACTGGGGGGGTTAAAATGGGGTCGGGGGGGCACTGAGGGGTCTTGGGGGGTCTGGGGGGATTGAAATGGGTCGGGGGGCTCTGGGGGGCGCTGCGGGGTCCCCCCCCCGTGCCGCCCCCTGACCCCGCTGTCCCCAGGGGGGCTGTGGGGCGCTGCCCCCCCCCGGGCCCCCCCCCGGGCCCCCCCCTCCGTTCCCGCTGCCCCCGGGGCTGTGGAGCCCCCTCCCCCCCGCCGAGGCCTGGGCCCCCCCCCGGCGCCACGGGGCACCCCCGGACAGACAGGTGGGACCCCCCAACATCCCCCCGTGTCACCAATCCCTGTGTGTGTCACCCTCAGAGTCACCCCCCGTGTGTGTCACCCTCAGAGTCACCCCCTGTGTGTGTCACCCCCCTGTGTCACCCATGAGCCCCCGGTGTCACCCCCTGTGCATCACCCCCTCAGTGTCACCCTCAGTGTCACCCCTGTGTGTCACCCCTGTGTCACCCCTGTGTCACCCCCTCAGTGTCACCCATCCTGTGTCACCCTCAGTGTGTCACCCATGAGCTCCCCGTGTCCTTTGTGTCACCCCCTCAGTGTCACACCCCGTGTGTCACCCATGAGCCCCCTGTGTCACCCCCTGTGCATCACCCCCCGGTGTCACCCTCAGTGTCACCCCTGTGTCACCCCCTCAGTGTCACCCACGAGCCCCCAGTGTCACCCCCGGTGTCACCCCCCGGTGTCACTAACCCCTGTGTCACCCCCTCAATGTCACCCACGAGCCCCCAGTGTCACCCCCGGTGTCACCCTCTGTGTCACCAGCCCTGGGTCACCCCCCCGTGTCCCTGTCCCCTCTGTCCCCCCCATGTCCCCCCCATATCCCCCCACATCCCCCCACGCCCCCCATGTCCTCCCCATATCCCCCCACGTTCCCCCCTGCTCCCCCTTCTCCCCGTCACAATGTCCCCAATGACCCCCCATGTCCCCCCCGTGTCTCCCCCATGTCCCCCCCACGCCCCCAATGTCCCCCCATGTCCCTCCCACGCCCCCCACTGACTTCTGTCCCCCCATATCCCCCAATGTCCCCCCATATCGCCCCACATCCCCCCCATATCCCCCCATGTCCCCCCCACGCCCCCCATATCCCCCCACTGACCTCTATCCCCTCTTCCCCCCCCCCCCGCAGGAGCAGCGGCTGGTGACCCCCCCGTTCCCGCCGCCCCCCCCGCCGCCCCCCCGCCCCTCCCCCGCCGGCCCCCCGGGCCCCCTCCCAAGTGACCTTAGGGCCAGCGGGGCCGGAGGGGCCCCCCCCGCCCCCCCCAGCCGCTCACCAGCACCCACCGCCTGCGTGCCTTGTGCCCCCCCCCGGGCACCCCCCCGGCCCCCCGCCACCAGCACCCGCCCCCCCCGCGGCGTGAGTGGGGACACGGGGGGGGTGGGGATGGGGGGGGGACACGGGGGGGACACGGGGGGACACAGGGATGGGGGGATGGGGAGGGTGGAGGGATGGGGGGACATGGGGGGGACATGGGGGGGGATGGGGGATATGGGGGGGACATGAGGGGGGATGGGGAGGGTGGGGGGATATGGAGGGGGATGGGCGACACGGGGGGGACATGGGGGGCATGGGGAAGGGTGGGGGGATGGGGGGACATGGGGATGGGGGATGGGGAGGGTGGGGGGGACACGGGGAGGACACGGGGGGGACATGGGGAGGGTGGGGGGCAAGGGGGGGATGGGATGGGGGATGGGGGGGACATTGGGATTGGATGGGGACACCGGGCTGGGGGGGGAAGAAAGTGGGGAGCACAGGGATTTGGGGGGGGGGGGGGGACACACGAAGGGGCCGCCCCCCCCCATTCAGGGTCTGACTCCCTCCCCCCCTCCCAAATGTCCCCCAGGCTCCCGAGCAGCGCTACCAACCCCCGGAGCCGCCGGGGCCGGGGGGGGCCAGCGGGGGGGTCCCCGCCCCCCACCTGCCCCCCGCCCCTCCCCCCTGCTGCGCCCCCCCCCCGGACCCGCTCCCCGCCCCCCCCTTGCCCTGGCTGAAGGAGCCGGGGGGGGGGGACCCCCTGGACGAGATCCTTTTTGGGGGACCCCCGCCCAAGGAAGGGGCGGGGGGGGCCGAGCCCCCTTTGGGGGGGTCGCCGGGATCGTTCCCGGACCCCACCAGCACCACCAGCACGGGGGGGGGCGCCCCCCAGACCCCCCCTTTCCCTTACCCCGACAAGGAGGAGGAGGAGGAGGAGGAGGAGGAGGGGGAGCCCCCCCACCACCACCAACCCCCCCCCAGCGACTTCTGGCTGGGGACCCCCCCCCACCCCCCGCTACCGCCGCCCCCCCCCCTCTCCGAGGGCCCCCCCGACGCCTCAGGAACCTCCCCCGCGCCCCCCCCCGCCCCCAGCCCCCCCCTTCCCTCGGGGGTCCCCTTTCCAAAGAGCACCCCCGCCCCTCCCCCCCCCACCCCCCCGCACCCCGAGCCCCCTCCCCCACCCTTGCCCCCCCCTCCCCCGCCCTCCTCCGACCCCCCGGGGGTCCCCCCCCGCCTCTTCGATTTCGGGGCCCCCCCCTTGGACGATCAATTCGAGGAGCCCCCCGAATTTGCCAAAATCCTGCCCGACGGCCTGGCCAACATCATGAAGATGCTGGACGAGTCCATCCGGCAGGAGGAGGATGAGGGGGGGGTCACCCCCGCCCCGCCCCCTCCCCCTGCCCCTCCCCCTCCGCCCCCTCCCCCCCCTCCCGCCCCCCCGCTCCTGGCCCGCCCCAAAGCCCCTCCTTTCGGGGCCCCCCCGGGCCACGGCGACCCCCCGGACCCCCCCCGCCTTTACCCCTTCGGCAAACGGGACGACCCCAAAACCTCCCCTTTTTACAGCAAAGCCGCCGCCCCTCCCCCCGCTCCCGACAAACCCCCGGGAGGAGGCGGGGGAGGGGGCGGCCCTCCCCACCCCCCCCCCAAACCCACCCCGCCTTCCCCACGGCCCCCCACCCCCCCCCAAGTGGCTACCTCACCCCCGGGCTGGGGGCCCCCCCCGGGCCGCAGCGAGTCGGAGGCGCTGGAGGAGATCAGCCGGGCCTGCGAGACCCTGGCCGAGCAAGCGGGCCGGCCCAGCCCCCCCTCGCCGGACCCCCCGCCTCCGCCCCCCAAGCAGCCCGGGCTGGGGCCGGGGGGGGCCGCGAACCGCCGCCATCGCCGCCCCCCGACCTCCCGCCACCCCCGCGACCTCCGCCGGGGCCCCCCCCGGCGCCGCCACCCCCGCAAGGAGCCGCGGGGCGAGCGGCAGCGGCACCGGCCCGTGCTGGCCACGCTGGACCTGCAGAGCCCCGGCGTGCACGACAAAGGGGGGCCCCCCCCCAAGCTGGAAACGAAAGGCGGCGGCACCGGCACCACCGGGGGGGGACCCCCGAACCCCGCCGCGGCCCCCCCGGGCCCCCCGGCCGCTTTCGTCAGCTCGGCCGATCTCCTGAAGCTGCGCTCGCTGGGCGAGGGGCCCCCCAAAGAGCTCAAGATCCGCCTGATCAAGGTGGAGAGCGGGGCCGGGGGTCCCGGGGGGCTGCCGGGGCTCGGGGGGGCTCCCGGGGCCGGCGGCGGCGGCGGCGGCGACGCTTTCGTGGCCTCGGAAGTCGGGGAGCCCCGGGGGCTGCCCCTGGCCCAGCTGACGATCCGGCACAGCGCCGCCGAGGTGGTGCGAGCCAGCAAGTGAGTGGGGGGCTCTGGGGGGGTCCTGCAGAGGCTTGGAAGAGTCCCAGAGGGATTTTGGGGGTCCCAGGAGGGTTTAGGGGTGTCCCGCAGAGGTTTGGAAGAGTCCCAGAGGGATTTTGGGGGTCCCAGGAGGGTTTAGGGGGTCCCACAGAGGTTTGGAAGAGTCCCAGAGGGATTTTGGGAGTTGCAGAAAGGTCTGGGGGCTTCTTTGGAGGGTCCTGCTAGGTCTGGGACTTGTTTGGGGGTCCCAGGGGGTTTTGGGGCTCTTTTGGGGGGGGGTTGCAGGGCGTTTAGGGGTATCTGAAGAGGATTTGGGTGATTCCGGGGGGGTTTGAGCAGTTCCAGGGTGGGGATTTGGGGGTCCTGGGGGTTTGGGGGCTCATTTAGGGGGTCCCTGTGGGGTTTAGGGAGTCCCTGGGGGGTTTAGGGGGTCCCACAGAGGTTTGGAAGAGTCCCAGAGGGGTTTTGGGTGTTCCAGGAGGGTCTGGGGGCTCCTTTGGAGGGTCCTGCTGAGTCTGGGACTTGTCTGGGGGGGTCCCAGGGGGGTTTTGGGGCTCATTTTGGGGGGGGTTGCAGGGGGTTTGGGGGTGTCTGAAGAGGATTTGGGTGATTCCGGGGGGGTTTGAGCAGTTCTAGGGTGGAGATTTGGGGGGTTCCAGGGGGTTTGGGGGCTCATTTGGGGATCCCAGGAGGGTTTGAGGGACCCTGAGCAGGATTCAGGTGATCCCGGGGGGTTTGGGCAGTTCCAGGGTGGGAATTTTGAGGATCCTGGGGTGGGGTTTGGGCAGTTCCAGGGTGGGAATTTGGGGGATCTCGGGGATTTTGGGCAGTTCCAGGGTGGGAATTTGGGGCATCCCGGGGATTTTGGGCAGTTCCAGGGTGGGAATTTTGGGGATCCCGGGGATTTTGGGCAGTTGCAGGGTGGGAATTTGGGGGATCCTGGGGTGGGGTTTGGGCAGTTCCAGGGTGGGAATTTGGGGGATCTCGGGGATTTTGGGCAGTTCCAGGGTGGGAATTTGGGGGATCCCGGGGATTTTGGGCAGTTCCAGGGTGGGAATTTTGGGGATCCCGGGGATTTTGGGGTCCCACCGGCGCTGCCCCCGCAGGCAGGCGCGGCTGAAGGGGCCCTTCCGCGAGTCCTACCTGTGCCCGGCGCAGTCGGTGAAGCCCCAGATCGACGCTCGGGAGCAGCTCCCGCGGGACAAGCTCAACCCGCCCACGCCCAGCATCTACGTGAGTCCTGATTGGCTGCCGCACGGGGCCCCTGCCTCCTGATTGGCTGCCGCCCGGGTCCCCTGCCTCCTGATTGGCTGCTGCCTGGGTCCCCTGCCTTCTCATTGGCTGCTGCCTGGGTCCCCTGCCTTCTCATTGGCTGCTGCCCGGGGCCCCTGCCTCCTGATTGGCTGCCGCCCGGATCCCCTGCCTCCTGATTGGCTGCTGCCTGGGTCCGTCCCCTGCCTCCTGATTGGCTGCTGCCTGGGTCCCCTGCCTTCTCATTGGCTGCTGCCTGGGTCCCCTGCCTTCTCATTGGCTGCTGCCCGGGGCCCCTGCCTCCTGATTGGCTGCCGCCCGGATCCCCTGCCTCCTGATTGGCTGCTGCCTGGGTCCCCTGCCTTCTCATTGGCTGCTGCCCGGGGCCCCTGCCTCCTGATTGGCTGCCGCCCGGATCCCCTGCCTCCTGATTGGCTCCCTGACTGGCTCCCCTGGTTGCCAATTGGCTCCCTGTTGGCCATCCCGAGGCATCCTCTTTTCTTGATTGGCTGGTGGGAAGGGATCCAGAACCGTCCTCAATTCTGATTGGGTCCTTGCTGGCCAGCCCAAGGCATTTTCTTTCCTGATTGGCTGGTGGGAAGGGATCTGGGAGCGTCCTCCCTCCTGATTGGCTCCCTGCCAGAGATCCCAGTGTGTTCCCTCTGCCCATTGGCTGCTGGGAGGGGTCCTGGGGCATTCTCGCTGCTGATTGGCTCTTTGTCAGATTCCTTCCCTCCTGATTGGCTCATTGTGGACAGCTCTTTGCTGATTGGCTGCTGGAAGGGCGGGGTGGATCCCCCAGGTCATCCCTGGTTGGTTGATGGGACAGAGGGAATCCGTGCTCTGATTGGTTGCTGGTTGGGGCCTCCCCACTGCTGATTGGCTGGCGGGCAGGGGTGGGGTTTCCCAGCTGATCCCTCTGCTGATTGGCTGCTGGCTTGTGGCCTCTCAATCTTGATTGGCTGGCGAGCCAAACCCCCTCCATCCTGATTGGCTGCTGAGCCGCTCCCTGGCGGGATTTCCCTGTTTCCCATTGGCCAGTGGCAGGGGGTTGCTGGGCTGTGATTGGTCCTGGCGTGAGGGCGCTGGTTGCCGATTGGTCCCCGCCTGAGGGCGCTGGGCCGCCATTGGTCAGTTCGGCGGGTGCCGGGCTGCGATTGGTCCCCGCGTGAGGGCGCTGGGCTGTGATTGGTCAGTTTGGCGGGTGCCGGGTGCTGATTGGCCGCCGCCGTTCCCGCCCAGCTGGAGAGCAAACGCGACGCCTTCTCGCCGGTGCTGCTGCAGTTCTGCACCGACCCCAAGAACCCCATCACCGTCATCCGGGGGCTGGCGGGGTCCCTGCGCCTCAGTGAGTCCCAAAATCCCCCAAATCCACCCCAAAATCCCCCCCATCACCGTCATCCGGGGGCTGGCGGGGTCCCTGCGCCTCAGTGAGTCCCAAAATCCCCCAAATCCACCCCAAAATCCCCCCCATCGCCGTCATCCGGGGGCTGGCGGGGTCCCTGCGCCTCAGTGAGTCCCAAAAACCCCCCAAATCCACCCCAAAATCCCTCAAATCCACCCCAAAAACCCCCCCTTCACCATCATCCAGTGACCAGCGGGGTCCCTGCGCCTCAGTGAGTGCCCCCAAAATCGCGGGGGACCCTTCAAAGGCCCCCATAGACCCCAAAACCCCCTGGGACCCCCTGTCCCTCGTCCCTGTCCCTATGGGACCCCCTCCCACCCCCTGGGGACCCCCAAAATCACCCCCTGCCCCCCGTTTTGGGCAGAGCTGGGGCTGTTGAGCACCAAGACCCTGCTGGAGCCCCCTGTCCCCATCCCTGTCCCCGTCCCTGACCCCTTTGTGGCCCTCTCCCACCCCCTGAGTACCCCCAAAATCACCCATTCCCCCCATTTTTGGCAGAACTGGGGCTGTTTAGCGCTGAGACCCTGCTGGAGCCCCCCATCCCTCTTCCTATGGGGCTTCTCCTGTCCCTGTCCCTTTGTGACCACTCCCATCCCCATGGGATCCCCCCCATCCCCCTGGGGACCCCCAAAATCACCCCCTGCCCCCCGTTTTGGGCAGACCTGGGGCTGTTGAGCACCAAGACCCTGCTGGAGCCCCCCTGTCCCCATCCCTGTCCCCGTCCCTGTCCCTGTCCCCATCCCTGTCCCTGTCTCTGTCCCCGTCTCCATCCCTGTCCCCATCCCTGTCCCTTTGTGACCCTCTCCCACCCCCTGGGTACCCCCAAAGTGACCCCTGCCCCCCGTTTTGGGCAGACCTGGGGCTGTTCAGCACCAAGACCCTGCTGGAGCCCCCCTGTCCCCATCCCTGTCCCTGTCCCTGTGCCCATCCCTGTCCCTTTGTGACCCTCTCCCACCCCCTGGGTACCCCCAAAGTGACCCCCGCCCCCCGTTTTGGGCAGACCTGGGGCTGTTCAGCACCAAGACCCTGGTGGAGGCCAGCGGCGAGCACGCGGTCGAGGTGCGCACGCAGGTGCAGCAGCCCTCGGACCAGAACTGGGACCTGTCGGGGACGCGCCAGGTGTGGCCCTGCGAGAGCAGCCGCTCGCACACCACCATCGCCAAGTACGCCCAGTACCAGGCGTCCTCCTTCCAGGAGTCCCTGCAGGTCAGTCGGGGGTCACGGGGATGTGGGGGGCTTGGGGGGCACACCTGAGGGACAGGGGACATGGGGGACACAGCAGGGACCCCAGCCCAGCATCTCCCAGTACACCCAGTACTAGGCGTCCTCCTTCCAGGAGTCCCTGCAGGTCAGTCAGGAGTCACAGGGATGTGGGGGGCACCCACAGGACATGGGGACACGGGGGACACACCTGAGGGACACGCCTCAGGGACAGGGGACATGGGGAACACAGCAGGGACACACCTCAGCATCACCCAGTATGCCCAGTACCAGGCATCCTCCTTCCAGGAGTCCCTGCAGGTCAGCCGGGGGTCACGGGGACGTGGGGACACGGGGGGGACACACCTGAGGGACGGGGGACACACAAGGGACACACCTGAGGGACGGGGGACACACAAGGGACACACCTGAGGGACAGGCTACACGCCTGAGGAACAGGGGACATGGGGGACATGGACACAGTCCCCACACCAGCGTGTCCCAGTACACCCAGTACCAGACATCGTCCTTGCAGGAGTCCCTGCAGGTCAGTCGGGGGTCACGGGGTTGTGGGGCACATGAGGGGACACACCCCGGGGACAGGGGACATGGGGGACACAGCAGGGACCCCAGCCCAGCATCTCCCAGTACACCCAGTACCAGGCGTCCTCCTTCCAGCAGTCCCTGCAGGTGACCGGGGAGGGGACAGGGGACAGAGGGCTCAGGGGGACACAGAGGATTCGTGTCCTCAAGCGTCCCCTGGCTGTCCCCTGGTGTCCCCAAGGAGCCCCAAGAGTCCCCAGAGTGTTCCCGGGTGTCCCCTGGTGTCCCTGAGTGTCCCCTGAGTGTCCCTGAGTGTCCCCTGAGTGTCCCTTGGTGTCCCTGAGTGTCCCTGAGTGTCCCCTGAGTGTCCCCAGAGTGTTCCTGGGTGTCCCTGGTGTCCCTGAGTGTCCCCTGAGTGTCCCTGAGTGTCCCCTGAGTGTCCCTTGGTGTCCCTGAGTGTCCCTGAGTGTCCCCATGTTCCTGGGTGTCCCCGGGTGTCCCTGGTGTCCCTGAGTGTCCCCTGAGTGTCCCTTGGTGTCCCTGAGTGTCCCTGAGTGTCCCCATGTCCGGTGTCCGGTGTCCCGTGTCCCGAGTGTCCCAGTGTCCCTGGTGTCCCTGAGTGTCCCTGAGTGTCCCCAGAGTGTTCCCGGGTGTCCCCGGGTGTCCCTGAGTGTCCCCTGAGTGTTCCTGAGTGTCCCTGAGTGTCCCTGGGTATCCCTTGGTGTCCTGGCGGTGTCTCCCCGGAGCCCCCAGGGTGTCCCCGGAATGTCCCGTGGAATTCCTGGGTGTCCCTGGAGCGTCCCTGAGTGTCCCCCAGCGTCCGGAGAGGCTGAAGTAGCACCTGAGGTGACCCCCGGGGCTGAGGTGACCCCCGAGGTGACCCCCGGGGCTGAGGTGACCCCCGGGACTGAGGTGACCCCCGAGGTGACCCCCGAGGTGACCCCTGAGGTGACCCCTGGGGCTGAGGTGACCCCCAGGGCTGAGATGACCCCCGAGGTGACCCCTGGGGCTGAAGTGACCCCCGGGGCTGAGGTGACCCCCAAGGTGACCCCTGGGGCTGAGGTGACCCCCGAGGTGACCCCCGGGGCTGAGGTGACCCCCGAGGTGACCCCCGGGGCTGAGGCACCGCTGTCCCCACAGGAGGACAAAGACAGCGAGGATGAGGAGGCCGAGGAGCCCGACAGCACCACCGAGACCCCGCCCAGGTGGGGACACCCCCGGGCCCCCTCTTGGGGACACCCTGGGGGGGGGTTGGGCAATGTGTCACCCCCTCCCCAGCCCGGGCACTGCGGGGGGAGGGTCCCAATGTCCCCAAGGGGTCCCTGTGTCCTTGGGGGGGGGGTCCCGGTGTATTTTGGGGGTCCTGATGTCCTTTGGGGTCCTGATGTCCTCGGGGGGGGTGGGGGGTGGTCCTGGTGTCCCCAGGGTGTCCCCAGGGGGGTCCCGGTGTCCTTTGGGGGGGTTCTCAGGGTGTCCCCGGGGGGGGGGGGTCCCCAGACCCTGGAGGGGAAACTCGTTCCCCCCCCCCCCTTGGGGACCCCATCCCCGCCCCCCCCGTGACCCCGTGTCCCCCCCCAGCCCCCCCGACCAGAAATCCCACCAGATCATCAAATTCGGGACCAACATCGACCTCTCGGACGCCAAGAGGTGGGGGGGGCACCCGGAGGGGGTGGGGGGACACCCCTGGGTGATGGGGGGGGGTGGGGGGACATCTGTGGGTGACAGTGGGGGGAGTCAAGGACACCCCTGGGTGACAATTGGGTGGTCAGGCCACCCCCGGGTGATGTTGGGGGGGTCCAGGGGCACCTCTGGGTGCTGGGATGGGGGGCAGGGCACCCCCAGGTGGGTGTCACCCCCCCACAGGTGACAACTGGGGGGTCAGGGTCATCCGTGGGTGCGGCAGGGCCACCTGGGGGGGTTGGGCTGGGGGTCAGGGCCACTGGTGGGTGCCAGGCTGGGGTCACCCTGGCGCAGGAGCCCCCCCGGGTGGGTGCCACCCCGCAGGTGACCATGGCAGGGGTCAGAGCCACTCTCAGGTGGCAGTGGGGGGTCAGGGTCAGCTGTGGGTGCTGGGGTGACTGGGCTGGGGGTCAGAGCCACTCCCAGGTGACCATAGCAGGGGTCAGGGCTGACCTCACCCTGGCACAGGAGCCCCCCAGGGCGGGTGCCAGCCCTCAGGTGACCCCCCCGTGCCCCATGGCCGCAGGTGGAAGCCGCAGCTGCAGGAGCTGCTGAAGCTGCCGGCGTTCATGCGCGTGTCCTCCACGGGGAACATGCTGAGCCACGTGGGCCACACCATCCTGGGCATGAACACCGTGCAGCTCTACATGAAAGTGCCCGGCAGCCGCACCCCCGGTGAGCCCCGGGGGCACCTGGGGACAGTGGGGGGGACAGAGGGGACATGGGGGGACACTTGGGGACAGAGGGGGGGGCAGAGGGGACAGCTTGGGGACATGGGGGACACCTGGGGACACCTGGGGACACCTGGGGACACTTGGAGACATGGGGGCACCTGGCACAGAGCAGCCATGTTGTCGTGGCAGCGGCGTCCGGGGGGGATTTGGGGGTGGAAAGGGACGTGGGTGACACTGGGGGTGACACTGGGAACATCGGGGGTCATGGGGGACGCTGCGGGTGATACTGTGGGTGACACTGGGGACACCAGGTGACACTGGGGGACACCAGGTGACACTGCGGGTGACACTGCGGGTGACACTGGGGGTGACACCGGGGACACTGCAGGCAACACTGCGGGTGACACTGGGGACACCGTGGGGTGTGGGGGACACCGGGGATGTTGATAAGGGCGGGGTGACGCCAAACCAAGCCCCCACATCTCAACATCACCGCCCTCATCACTCCTTGGGGGGGGAGGGGTGGTTACACCCGCTGGGGGGTGACAGGAGGTGACAATGACAATGACACAGTGACGGTGATGGTGACAGTGGTGGTGACAGTGACAGTGAGTGACAGTGACACAGTGACAGTGACAATGTAACAGTGACAGTGACACAGTGACAGTGACACAGTGACAGTGACAGTGGTGGCGTCCCCCGCAGGCCACCAGGAGAACAACAACTTCTGCTCGGTGAACATCAACATCGGCCCCGGCGACTGCGAGTGGTTCGCGGTGCACGAGCACTACTGGGAGACCATCTCGGCCTTCTGCGACAGGTGGGCGGGGCCTGCGGGAAAGGGGCGGGGCTTGCACAGAAAGGGGTGTGGTATGCATAAAAGAGGGCGTGGCCTGCATAAAGGGGAGGGGTTATTGAAAAGGGGGTGTGGTTACTGGGGCAGCACTACTGGGAGACCACCCCCCCTTCTGTGACAGGTGGGTGGGGCCTGGGGAAGGGGGAGGGGTCTAGGAAAGGGGAGGGGCCTGGATAAAGGGGGTGGAGCCTGGGGAAGGGTGCAGGGAAAAGAGGAGGGGCTTGGGGAAAGGGGTGGGACCTGCATAAAGGAGGAGGGGTCTGGGGAAAGGGGGTGGGGCTTAGGGGGAGAGGAGGGGGCTGAGAAAAGGGGGTGTGGCTTATGGAAAGGGGAGGGGTTGAGGGAAGGGGTGGGGCTTATTGAAAGGGGAGGGGTTGAGGAAAAGGGGGTGGGGTTTAGGGAAAGGGGGAGGGCCTCTATAAGGGGCAGACACACCACAATTAGTGTTAATTAGGCAGGGGCGTGTCTGGGGCGGGGCCAGTGGGTGTGGCCTGGTGCTGCGGGGGTGTGGCTATGCTGGGGGGCGTGTCCAAGCGGGATGGGCGTGGCCAAATCCCAATTCCCATCAAGGGCAGGATTTAGGCTCGGGAGGGAGCGGGCGTGGCCAGGTGTGGGCGTGGCCAGGCGGGGGCGGGGCTGTCGCTGACCACGCCCCCGGCGCAGGCACGGCGTGGACTACCTGACGGGCTCGTGGTGGCCCATCCTGGAGGACCTGTACCGCTCCAACATCCCGGTGTACCGCTTCGTGCAGCGCCCCGGAGACCTGGTGTGGATCAACGCCGGCACCGTGCACTGGGTGCAGGCCACGGGCTGGTGCAACAACATCGCCTGGAACGTGGGGCCGCTCACTGGTGAGGGGGCTGGGGGGACTGGGGGCACTGGGGGGACTGGGGGCACTGGGGGGACTGGGGCTGGTGCAACAACATCGCCTGGAACGTGGGGCCGCTCACTGGTGAGGGGGCTGGGGGGACTGGGGGGACTGGGGGGCACTGGGGGGACTGGGGCTGGTGCAATAACATCGCCTGGAATGTGGGGCCGCTCACCGGTGAGGGGGCTGGGGGCACTGGGGGGACTGGGGGGGACTGGGGGGGACATGGGAGAGATGACATCGCCTGGAACGTGGGGCTGCTCATTGGTGAGGGGACTGGGGGGGACTGGGGGCCACTGGGGGGACTGGGGGGCACCAAGGGTCACTGGGGGGACGGGCTGGTGAAACAACATCGCTTGGAACGTGGGGCTGCTCACCGGTGAGGGGGCTGGGGGGGACTGGGGGGACTGGGAGGGACTGGAGGAACCGGGGGGACAGGGGCTGGTGCAACAACATTGCCTGGAACGTGGGGCCGCTCACTGGTGAGGGGGCTGGGGGGACACTGGGGGGACTGGGGGGGACATGGGAGAGACAACGACATCGCCTGCAATGTGGGGCCGCTCACTGGTGAGGGGGCACTGGGGACACTGGGGGGATTGAGGGGGACATGGGACACTGGGGGGGACATGGGAGAGACAACAACATCGCCTGGAACATGGGGCTGCTGACCAGTGAGGGGACACTGGGGGGACACTGGGGGGACGTGGGGAGGGGACACCCCCTGAGGACAGCCCGGCGCTGCCCCGTGGGGGCCGCAGAGCGTCCTGGGGGGGGGTCCGTGGGGCTCAGGGTGGGGCAGGGGCGCGGCGGCCACGACGTCCCCGCTGTCCCCGCTGTCCCCAGCCTACCAGTACCAGCTGGCCCTGGAGCGCTACGAGTGGAACGAGGTGAAGAACGTCAAGTCCATCGTGCCCATGATCCACGTGTCCTGGAACGTGGCCAGGACCGTCAAGATCAGCGACCCCGACCTCTACAAGATGATCAAGTGAGCGTGGGGACACCTGGGGACACCTGGGGGTACCTGGGGGATGCGTGGGGATGCCTGAGGGACACCTGGGGACACCTGGGGATGAGTGGGGACACCTGGGGGACACCTGGGGACACCTGGGGATACCTGGGGGACACCTGTGGATGCATGGGGGCACTGGGGACACCTGGGGATGTGTGGGGATGGGGTGACAGGGACATGGGGATGGGGATAGAGACACAGAGATGGAGTGACAGGGACAGGATGGGGATACCTGGGGACATGGGATGGGGACAGGGATAGGATGGGGTGACAGGGCCAGGGTGGGGACACACGGGACACAGTGGGGCAGGGACGGTGGAGCAGAGACTCTGGGGGCCTTGGTGGCTTGGCTGCCCCACAGTGGGTGAGTGCCTGGTGACGGTGTCTCCACGGTGGGTGGCAGCGGGTGACAGTGAGTGACACTGGGTGACAGTGAGTGACACTGGGTGACACCAGGTGACAGCGGGTGACACTGGGTGACACAGCGGGTGACAAGAGCTGACACTGGGTGACACCGGGTGACACTGGGTGATAGCAGGTGACACAGCGGGTGATACCGGGTGACTCTGGGTGACACTGGGTGACACCGGCTGGCACAGCGGGTGACACCGGGTGACAGCGGGTGACACAGCGGGTGACAGCGGGTGACACAGCGGGTGACAGCGGGTGACTCTGTGCCCTCGGGGCAGGTACTGCCTCCTGCAGTCCATCAAGCACTGCCAGGTGCAGCGCGAGAGCCTCGTGCGCGCGGGGAAGAAAATCGCCTACCAGGGCCGCGTCAAGGACGAGCCGGCCTATTACTGCAACGAGTGCGACGTGAGTGCGGCGCGGGGCCTGGGGTGGCCTGGGGTGGCCTGGGGGTGGCCTGGGGTGGCCTGGGGTGGCCTGGGGAGCTCCTGGCGGGGCCTTGGGGGCTCCTGGCCATAGCTTTGCGTGGTCTCGACCACCTTGGTACGACCTTGGAATGCTCGTGGTTGTGATCTTGACCAAGCTCCTCACCAGGGCCTTGGCGTGCCCGTGGCCATGGCCTGGGGGGGTTTGGCCACGGCTTGGGGGGGTTTGGCCACGGCTTGGGGGGGTTTGGCGTTTGGGGTTGGGGGGGTTTGGGTTGGGGGTTTGGATGGCCGTGGTGGGGTTTGGCACGGGTCTCTGTGGGCCTTGGCATGGCCTTGGCGTGGCCTTGGCGTGGCCTTGCCCATGGTCCTCTCCTGGTCGTGGCTGGAGTTCTTGGTCTGGCCTTGGCAGGGACCTGTCCCTGACCCCAGCTCTGGTCTTGGTGTGGGACTGACCATGGGTTTGGCCATGGCCATGGGGTGTCCTTGGCCATGCCACTGACCACTGACCATTGCCATTGCCATGGGCTGTCCTTGACCGTGCCGCTGGCCATTGCGATGGCATCCTTGGCCATGCCACTGACCACTGACCATGGCCATGAGGTGTTTTTGGCCATGCCGCTGACCGCTGACCATTGCCATGGCATCCTTGGCCGCGCCACTGACCATGGTCATGGGCTGACCTTGGCCATGCCGCTGACCACTGATGGTTGCCATGGCGTCCTTGGCCATGCCGCTGACCACTGGCCATTGCCATGTTGTCCTTGGCCATGCCACTGACTGCTGACCATTGCCATGGGGTGTTTTTGGCCATGCCACTGACCACTGACCATGGCCATGGCGTCCTCGGCCATGCCACTGACCACTGATGGTTGCCATGGCGTCCTTGGCCACACCGCTGGCCACTGACCACTGACCATTGCCATAGCCATGGGCTGTCTTTAGCCATGCCGCTGACCACTGACCATTCCCATGGCATCCTTGGCCATGCCGCTGACCACTGATGGTTGCCATGGTGTCCTTGGCCATGTCGCTGACCATTGCCATGGGCTGTCCTTGGCCATGCCACTGACCACTGATGGTTGCCATGGCGTCCTTGGCCACGCCGATGGCCACTGACCGCTGGCCACTGACTGCTGACCACTGACCACTGCCCGCTGCCCGCTGCCCGCTGCCCGCTGCGGGCGCAGGTGGAGGTGTTCAACATCCTGTTTGTGACGAGCGAGACGGGCGGGCGCAACACGTACCTGGTGCACTGCGAGGGCTGCGCGCGGCGCCGCGGCGGCGGCCTGGCCGGGGTCGTGGTGCTCGAGCAGTACAAGACCGAGGAGCTGATGCAGATCTACGACGGCTTCACCCTGGTGAGGGACACAGGGGACGGAGGGGGGCAGAGAGGGACACAGCTGGGGACAGAGGCGGGGACAGCGGGGACACTCCGGGTGTGGGGTGACACCTGGGGACACACCTGGGATGGGGGCACAAATGGGACGGGATGACACAGGGACACACCTGGGGACACACCTGGGGACACTCCTGGTGTGGGGACACACCTGGGGACAGCTGGACACACCTGGGGACACTCCTGGGGACACCTGGGATGGGGCACAGAGGGACACTGGGCATGGGAGGACACCTGGGGACAGGTGGGATGGGGCACAGATGGGATGGGATGACACAGGGACACTGCTGGTGTGGGGTGACACCTGGGGACACTCCTGGGGACACCCCAGCATGAGGAGACAGACGGGGACACCTGGGGACGCACCTGGCATGGGGACACACCTGGGGACACCTGGGATGGGGCACAGATGGGATGGGATGGGATGGGATGACACAGGGACACACCTGGGACACACCTGGGGGGACACCTGGACACACCTGGGGACACCTGGGGACACCTGGGGACACCTGGGGGGGACACCTGGACACAGCTGGACACACCTGGGGACACCTGGGGACACAGCTGGACACACCTGGACACACCTGGGGGGACACCTGGACACAGCTGGACACACCTGGACACACCTGGGGACACCTGGGGACACAGCTGGACACACCTGGGGACTCCTGGGGACACCTGGGGACACAGCTGGACACAGCTGGGGACACCTGGGGACACCTGGGGGGGCAGCAGCCCAAGGACGCCCCCCCCCCGTCCCCTCCCCGCTGTCCCCAAGGTGGTGACCCCCCCCTCCCCCCCCAGGTGACGCCGCCGACCCCCAGATGAGCCCCCGGTGGGGGAGGGGGACAGGGGGGGACAGGGGGTCCCCTCGCCCCTCCCCCCACGAACACTTTTTATTTATTCACGGAGGAATCGCCCCAAAAAAATCGTCTGGACGGACAGGCCGCCCCTCCCCCGCCGCGGGGGGGAGAGAGGGGGTTTTTTTTGGGTGGAAAAGCTCCGATTTTATACAAAAATACCGATTTATAGGAATTTACAAAGCCCCTTCCCCACCGCCCCTCCCCCCGTGGTGGGGGATGGGGAGGGTCTTTCTGCTCCCCCCTCCCCCACCCACCCCCCCCAAATTTTGGGGGCCCGTGTAACGAAGAGGGGGTGGGGGGAGGGGAGGCTCCCCTCGAGCCCCTCCCCCCTCATTTGGGGGGGGTTTGTGCCCCTCCCCCGACACAAAGGGGTGCCTGGGGGGGGCGTCTCCGCCCCTCCCCCAGCATTGAAAGGGGGGGCTGGGGGGAGGGGCACTTTTTTTGGGGGGGGTCCGACCCCTTGCCAAGATTCAACCAAAAACTCGCCCCCCACCCCCAAAAACCAGCCGCCCCTCCCCCCCATACGGGTCCGGGCCGGGGGGGAGGGGCCCGGGGGGGGGGGATTTTTTGGGGGGGGCCCCCCCGCCCCTCCCCCCTCCCGGGGTGGGGCTCAGGTCTCTGAAGGGGGGGGAGGGGCTCCCCCCGAACCATGGTGCAAAGGGGGGAGGGGCCTGTGCTACCCTCTCCCCCCCAAACGAGGGGGGGGCAGCAGCAGCCCCCCCCCGCGGGGGGAGGGGCCTTGGGGTGCCCCTCCCCCCCTCCTCGAGCCTCGTTTTGGGTTTGTTTCTTTTTTCTTTTTTTTTTTTTGTAAATGATTTTTTTTCTTTTTTTTCCTCTTTTTTAATTTATGCGGGGGGAGGGGGGGGAGGGGTCGCGTTATTTATTGGGGGGGTGGGGCCGGGGGTCCCCGACCCGGGGGGAGGGGGGGGAGGGGAGGGGTGTGGGGGAGGGGGGGGTTGGGCACCGGTGACACCCGGTGACCCCACCCCCCCCTTGTCCCCACCCCCCGCTGACCCGACCTCGTGGGGGGGGGCCGGGGCGGGTTGTCACCCCCCCCCTCGCCCCGCCCCCACCCCCATCATGGTGCTGGGCCCTGCGGCCGCCCCGCCCCCACCCCCCGTGTCCCCCTTCCCCCCCTCCCCTCCCCCCGCCGGGCCCCCGGTGTTTTTTGGGGGTGGGGGAGGGGCGGGTGCCCCCCTCCCCTCCCCTCCCCCCCCTCAGAAGCTATTTTGTACCTGAGATTAAATTAATGGCAAAGCCCGACGGCTCCGTGGGGGAGGGGCGGGAATTTGGGGAGGGGGAGGGGATGGGGGGGGTCCAGGGGAGCGGGGGAGGGGCACTGAGGGGGCAGGAGCTGGGGGGGGAGGGGGAGGGAGCAGCAATTTGAGGGGGGGGGTGGGAATTCGGGGGGGCTCAGGAATTGGGGGGGGTCTCCTGTCACACACAATTTGGGGGGGGGACACACAAAGCTCACACAGGGTCGGTGTCAGTGGGGGGGGGGGGGGCTTTAATGGCACCCTGGGGACCCCCAAACTCCCAATGGACATTCTTGGGGGGAGGGGGGCCTCGAAGTCCTGGGGGGCTCCTTCAGGCATTGGGGGGGGGTCCCCAGATGAATTTGGGGAGGGGGGGGGTCTGTCCCAGCCTTGGGGGGTCCATCAGGCACTGGGGGGGGGGGTCTCATTTGGGGGTCCCTCGAAGTCTTGGGGGTCCATCCCGGTATTTGGGGGTCTCTCAGAGTTTTGGGGTCCATCCAGGGGGTCCACGAGGCACTGGGGGGGTCCCATTTGGGGGTCCCTCCAAGTTGTGGGGGTCCATCCTGGTGTTTGAGGGGTCCATCAGGTGTTTGGGGGTCTCTCAGGGTTTTGGGGTCCATCCCAGGGGTCCATCAGGTGTTGGGTTTGGGTTTTGGGGTTGGGGGGTTGTGTTGGGGGGGTCCATCAGGTGTTGGGGGGTCTCTCAGGGTTTTGGGGTCCATCCCGGGGGGTCCCTCAGGGGTAGGGGGGCTCCACCTCGATGGACACGATGTGGTGCCCAGGGACCATGGCCAGCCCCAGCACTCGGGGTTCGCTGCCTGGGAACGCGTCTGGAGGGGGGGGAAAACGGGGTCAGGACCCTCCCCAAAACCCCCCTCGGACCCCACAGTGTCCCTTTAGGCCCCCCCCCCCCCGAGCCCCCTCCCCAAAAAATCCCCCCCCAGCCCCGCAGCCCCCGGGGATTCCTGCACCGAGCCTGGGATGAGCACAGGGGCTCCTTCTGGGCAGGGGAACTCCCACTTCCCCCCCTCCCCCCCCAAAAAAAACCCCAGAGACCCCCTCAGACCCTCACAGCCTCCTAAACCCCCCCCCAAAAAAACCCAAAGACCTCCCCCAGACCCTCCCAACCCCCCAAAAACCCAAAGACCCCCCCAGATCCTCACAGACCTTCCAAAGGCCCCCCCAGCCCTGCAGCCCTCAGGGACTCCTGGGCCGAGCCCAGGCTCGCGTTGCTCTGGCAGTCGGAGCTCGGGCACACTCCCACCCCCCTCAGACCCCCCGAAACCCCCTCAGACCCCCAGAACACCCCCCATAGCACCCTCTGACCCCCAGAAACCCCCCCCAGAGCCCCCCAAATTTCCCCAGCCCCCCACGGACCCGCGGCCCTCAGGAACTCCTGGGCCGAGCCCAGGCTCGCGTTGCTCTGGCAGCCCGTGCAAGGAACGCTCTGACCCCCCTACACCCCCTAACCCCAGAACCCCCCCAGAGCCCCCCGAATTTCCCCCCAGAGCCCCCCCGAGCCCCGCACGGACCCGCGGCTTTCAGGAACTCCTGGCGGACCCCAGGATCACGTTGCTCTGGCGGTCCGTGCACAGGAACGCTCCCACCAGGGTCCTCCCGTCCGACATGCGGATGCGGAGGCTGCGGTTGAGCAGCGCCTCGAGCCGCTGCCGCCCCCGGGGGGGGCCCGAGACCCCCGCCCCGGGCTCCTGGGGGGGCAAAGGGGGCAGGGGGTGAGACCCCCGAACCTCCGGCACGGGGTTTGTGAGGAATGTGGGAGCCCCAGTCCTTACAGGCCCCCCCCAAAAATCTCCTCAGCCCCTGTGGCCCCCCCAAATCGTCCCCAGCCCCTGTGGCCCCCCCAAAACCCTCCCCACTCCCTATAGAGCCCCCAAATCATCCCCATTCCCTACAAGCCCCCCCCAAAAGCTCCCCCAAAGCCCCTGTGGCCCCCCAAAACCCTCCCCAGCCCCTGTGGCCCCCCAAATCATCCCCACTCTCTACAGCCCCCCCCAAAAACCCTCTTTAGTCCTTACAGCCCCCCCAAACCCTCCCCAGTCCCTACAAGCCCCCCAAAAGCTCCCCCTGTCCCTGCGGCCCCCCACAAAGCCCCCAGAGCCCCCTCAGAACGCCCCACAGCCCCCCCAAACACCCCTTATCTCCCCACCCCGCCCCTCAGAGCCGCCCCCCTCAGCCCCTCCCATACGCACCCCCAGCCCCCCCAGGTCTCCCCTCAGGACCCCCCGTTCCGCCCCCCGCAGACCCCTACGGCCCCCCACGCTTCCTACAGCCCCCCTGGGACCTACAGACCCCCCCAAACCCCCCCGGTTCCCCTACAGACCCCCCCAAACCCCCCCACTCACGGCCGGGCCTCCCCCCGCCTCCTCCGGCGGATCCGCCATGATGGCGCCGCTTCCCGGCAGCCCTCGCGCGGCCCAGGGGGCGGAGCTAAGAACTACAACTCCCGCCGTGCCCCGCGCTGTAACAGCGGCCGGCAATGGCGTCTGCTGAGTTAGGGACTACATTTCCCAGCGCGCCCCGCGGCGCGCAGGGCCGAAACTTCCGGCGGCGTTGCCATGGCGACGGGCGGCGCGGGCTCGGCGGCGGCCCCGGGCCCGGCCTGAGCGGCCCCGAGGTGCTGGGGGGGCCCCTGAGGGGCTGGGGGGGCCCTGAGGGGCTGGGGGGGGCTCGGAGGGGCCTGGGGGAGGCCTGGGGTGTCGTGGGGAAGGGAGGGGGTCGGGGGTCCCCTTTTTGGAGGTGTCGCCCCTCGGTAACCCCCCCCTAAACAGCGCCCCCTTCTGGAGGCCGCGGGTAATGACGTCACCCCCAGAGTGGGGATGGGGCCCCCCCAAACACCGGGGGGGGGGGTGTCAGAGGTCCCCAAACCCCCCCCCCCCAAATTAGGGGCTCACGGCCCCCCCCCCCCACTGGGGGTCACCAGAACCCCCCCAGTTTTGGGGGTCCCCGCTTGTCTCCCTTTGCGCGGGAAGGTCCCTCTTGGGGGGGCCCCCATCAGTTTTGGGGACCCCCCTCGGTCATGGGGGCGCTGTGACCCCCCCAGCCCCTCCCCCAGCACCCCCAAACCAGTGGAAGGACCCTCCCTCCCCCCCAAATCCCCGTCCCCCCCTCTGGTGACACCAGGGGGGTTGGGGGGGTCCCTGGAGGGTCCCCCCCCCAATTTGGGGGCAAAGTGTAACTTTTTGGATCCAAAATAAACCCGATTTTGTCAAAGCAGGGCGCAGCAGAGCCGCGGGGGAGGGGCCGCGCTCGGGGGCAGTTTGGGGGCAGCCCCCGGTTGGGGGGTGACCCCCACAGCTAAACCCCCCCCCTCGTGGGGTGTCCTGTCCCCCAGCCCGGGGGTCCCAGGGGGTGACAGCGGCCGCCTGTGCGGCACCGCCGCCTGTTTGTGCCCTGCTGGCACGGTGTCCTGGGGCACGGTGTCCTGGGGCACGGTGACCCGGGGCACGGTGACCCGGGCATGGTCACCGTGACCTGTCCCCAGCACTGAGCTGACCTCCTGGAAAGGCTCGCGGTGTCCCCACAGCTGTCCCTGTCACCTGTCCCTGTGTTATGTGTCCCTGTGTCCGACTGTCCCTGTCACCTGTGTCTGTGTCCAACTGTCTGTGTGTCTGACTGTCCCCGTGTCACCTGTCCCTGTGTCCGGCTGTCCCTGTCATCTGTTCACATGTCCAGCTGTCCGTGTCCACCTGTCCATGTCCCCTGCCCGTGTCTGGTTGTGTCCCCTGTCTGTGTCACCTGTTCCTGCCCCCTGTCCATGTCCATCTGTCCATGTCTGTCTGTCCATGTCACCTGTCTGTGTCCGGTTCTGTCCCCGTCCATCTCCAGCTGTCCACGTCCCTTGTGTCTCATTGTGTCCCCAGTCCGTGTCACCTGTCTGTGTCACCCTGTTCTTGTCACCTGTCCATGTCCCCTGCCATGTCATCTGTCCACATGTGTGTGTCCGTGTCACCTGTCTGGGGCTGTTTGTGTCCCTGTCCATGTCCCCTGTCCGTGTCCGGTTCTGTCCCCTGTCTGTGTCCAGCTGTCCATGTCCCCTGTGTCTCATTGTGTCCCCAGTCCGTGTCACCTGTCCACTGTCACCTGTCCGTGTCTGTTTGTGTCACCTGTCATGTCCACCTGTCCATGTCCACCTGTCCATGTCCACCTGTCTGTGTCACCTGTCTGGGTTTGTGTCCCCTGTCCATTGTCACCTGTGTCACCTGTCCATGTCCAGCTGTCCATGTCCCCTGTGTCTCATTGTGTCCCTGTCCCCTGTCCATTGTCACCTGTGTCACCTGTCTGTGTCACCTGTCCATGTCCGGTTGTGTCACCTGTCCATGTCCATCTGTCTGTGTCCCCTGTCCGTGTCCCCACGCCGTGTCCCCTGTCCATTGTCACCTGTGTCACCTGTCCATGTCCAGCTGTCCGTGTCCCCTGTGTCTCATTGTGTCCCTGTCTGTGTCACCTGTCCATTGTCACCTGTCCATGTCCCCTGTCCCCTGTCCGTGTCCCCTGCCCACCCCAGGGTGACTCCGCTGTCCCCACGAGGGGTGGCCGGCTGTTGTCACCGTCCCCACGAGGGGTGTCCGTGTCTGGCTGTTGTCACCGTCCCCACGAGGGGTGTCCGTGTCTGGCTGTTGTCACCATCCCCACGAGGGGTGGCCGGCTGTTGTCACCGTCCCCACGAGGGCACAGGCGCCGGCGGGTGACCAGGGGCTGCGGGTGGGTGACGCTGTCACCCTGTGACGCTGTCCCCGGCCCGGTGACGCCACGGTGACGGTGCCGCACCCCCGGAGCCACCGCCGGACCCTCGGGGGTCACTCGGAGGTGTGACGGTCACTCCACGGTGTCACCGTGACAACAGGGGTGGCCTGAGGGGGGTGAGGAGCAGCAGAGTCACCCAACAGAGGGAAAATGGGGGGAAAAAAGGAGGAAAACACCCAAAACACCCCAAACACCCCAAAAAATGACCCCAGGGAAGGGGTTGGGGGGGTTGGTGGGGTGACAAAAGCCACAAACAGCCCCAAAATGTTGTTATCTCTGGGATTTGGGGGGATTTGTAGGGATTTGGGGGTTCTTGTGGTGTCACACAAAGGTTTTGGGGGAATTTGGGGCATTTGGGGGTTCTTGTGGTGTCACACGAGGGTTTTGGGTGGAATTTGGGGGGATTTGGGGGTTCTTGTGGTGTCACACGAAGGTTTAGGGTGGAATTTGGGGGGATTTGGGGTTCTTGTGGTGTCACACGAAGGTTTAGGGTGGAATTTGGGGGGATTTGGGGGTTCTTGTGGTGTCACACGAGGGTTTTGGGTGGAATTTGGGGTCTCTGGGGACTCTCCTGGTGGAGGATGACAACCACCAGAGCAGGTTTTGGGTAAAAAAAGCCCCAAATGGGGTAAAACCCCCAAACTTGGAGTGGTTTTTACCCCATTTTACATCATTTTAGGGTAAAATCAGCTTCTGAGGGGGCCAAACCTCTGCCCCAAACATTTCAACCCCAGAGTTTTGGGGCAAAAAAAGCCCCAAAAAGGAACGGGAAGGAAAAAAAAAAGCAGCAAAGCACCACGAGTGGGGGAGGGGTGGGCGTGGCCTGGGGGTTTTGGGGTGATTTTGGAGCATTTTGGGCAAATCCACTCCCTAAAAGCCCTCCTGGATGACAAATTCACCCATTTCACCTCTGGATTTTTTTTGGGGGGAGGATTTGGCCTGGGCTGGGGGGAACTTTAAACCCTTTTCCCCTCATTTTTTAATGGTTTTTTTCTCTTTTTTCAGTTTTTCCTGGTTTTTAATATTTTTTCCTCTTTTTTTCTCCTCCCCTTAATTTCCCCCTTTACCAATCTTTTTTCCCCATTTCTTTAACACTTTCTGCTCTTTTTTGAATCTTTTCCTCCCCCCTTTTTCCACCTCTTTTCCTCTTTTTGAATCTTTCCCCCCTTTTTTGATTCTTGCCCCGCTTTTTAAAGTATTTTTCCTGGTTTTAGTATTTTTCTCTCTTTTTGAAGCTTTTTTCCATTTTTTATCTCCCCTTCCCTTTAATACTTTTCCCTTTTTTCAGTCTTTTTTCCCTTTTTTGAATTTCTTTTCCTTTTTCAATATTTTTATCCTTTTTGGTTTTTTACCTTTTTCAATTAATTTTTTCCCTTTTTTCATCCTTTCCCCCCTCTTTTCATCCTTTTTTCCTGTCGATTATTCTTCCCCTTTTTCAAACTTTTTTCTTTTTTTAATCTTTTTTCCCTTTTCATCCTTTCTTCCTCCTTAAGTTTTTTTCTTTTTAACATATCTTCATTTTTCAATGTTTTTTCAAAACTTTTATTCCTTTTGGAATATTTTTCTCAATTTGGACACTTTTTTATTTTCATTCTTTTAAATATTTTTCTCTTTCATCCTTTTTGAGAACTTTTTCCTTTTTCAATCTTTTCCCTTCATTTTTTTCCCTTTTCCATTTTTTTCTTTTTTTCCATCATTTTTCAATCTTATTCCTTTTTCCAAGGAATTTGCTTTTAGTATTTTTTCTTTCAACTTTTTTCTTTTCCAACCATTTTTATCCTTTCTCAACATTTTTATTCTTTCGTGTTTTAAAATCCTTTTCCCTTTTTCAAGACTTTTTTATTCCTTTTCAATTTTCCCCCTTTTCCAATCTTTTCCCCTTTTTAATATTTTTTCCTTTTTAAAATCTTTTTTCCTCTTTTTCAAATTTTCCCCTTTTTCAATTTCCCCCTTTTTATTTTTTCCTTTTAAAAATCTTTTTCCCCCTTTTTCAATATTTTTCCCTTTTCCAATCTTTTTCCCAATTTTTAGTATTTTCCCCTTTTCAATCTTTCTTTCCCTTTCCAATCTTTTTATTCCTTTTCAGTCTTTTTTTCCCTTTTCAATCTTTTTCCCCTTTTCAATCTTTTTCCCCTTTTCAATATTTTTTCCTTTCAAATCTTTTTTATTCCTTTTCAGTCTTTTTTCCCCTTTTCAATCTTTTTTCCCCTTTTCAATCTTTCCCCCCTTTTCCAACCTTTTTTTTAATCCCACCTCCATCTTTCCAACTCCTTCCTCAACGTTTTTTTTTTTAATCCTTATAAACCCCCCCTCGTCTTTTTTTGTTCTTCCTCCCAGCAGCCTTAAAGAAACTCCAAAAAAAGGAAAAAAACACCCCAAAGAAAAAAAAAAACAACAAAAACCCAACAACCCCAAAACCCAACCCACCAAACCACTCCCTTCCCAAGTATTTCAAAGTCGAAGAGGGAGGGAGAAAGAACAAAAAAAAATTTGTTTTTTAATTTTTTCTTTTTTTTCTTTTCAGCTAGTGCGTGTTTAAAATTACCGAGGCGGGGGGGGGGGGGAGGCATGGGTGAAAATGGGGGGAAACGGGTAAAAATCCCTAAAAAAAATAAAAAAAAAAAGGGAAGCGTGACGAGTATGGAACTAGTTAACCTTTAACAATTTATGCTGATGTCACACTGAGCATGAGTACTGATTAATCCCCCCCTGAAATATTTTTATGGGAGTGAGGGAGGGAGGAGGGAGGGGGGGGGGAGTATAAGAAGAAAAAAAGAGAGAGAGAGAGAGAAAAAAAAAAAAAAAAAAAAAAACGAAAAGCAGAAAAAGAAATAATTTACCGCAGCCATCTTTGTTTTATGCAGAAAAATCTCCGGCTTCGGGTCCCCCCCGGCTGGGGCCACACAAATATTGTCCGTCGCCGAGCCGGGATCTGCGGGAGGGGAAAAGCAAAAAAATATCATTAATGAGGCCCCCAAACCGACCAAAAACACCCTAAAATGAGCAGAATGAGGATTATTCTCCTGCTCGGGCTGTAGCGGCGACGTGGGGGGGAGGGGGGTGGGGTGAGGGGATTTATTATTTTTGAGGGGTTTCGTGGTTTTTATTTTGATTTTTTTTTTTAAAGTGTTTTTAAGGATTGCTATTTTTCGTGGGTCTCGTTTTGAATTTTTTTTTTTCTTTTTTAACCTCGCACGGTTGATTTTTTAAGGTTTTTTTGGCTTTTTTTTTAATGTTGATTTTTACCATTTTCAGCCCTTTCCATTTTTGTTTATTTTTAACCTTTTTTTTTCAGTCCGTTCCTTCCCTTTTTAAATTTTAATGTTTATTTTTGACTCTTCCTCCTTTGCCATATCAATTTTAGGGTTGATTTCCCCCCTTTTTCTTCCCATTCCTTCCCCTTTTTAAATTTTAATGTCGATTTTTACCCCTTTTTGCTTTTCCTTTCTTCCCTTTTCCATTTTTCCACCCCATTTTTGCATTTCACCCTTTCTTTCCCCTCCAATTTAACTCCTTTTCAATTCTTGCCTGTATTTCTTTCATTCTTTCCCTGAACGCTTCCCTTTTTTTCTAAAAAAAAAAAAAAAAAAAATTAATTTTAATTTTTTTTTTTTCTCCTTAATTCCCCACCCCTTTTCGCGGGTTGGTTTTTGTCGCTTTTTTGTGTCTTTTTGAGGCTTTTTTCGCCTCTTTTTCACCCTCCTTCCTCCCCCAAGGTGTGTGTGGGGCAACTTTAAAAAAAAACCCTCATTCGGCCATTTTGCGCTTTTTTTTTTTCCCCCCTCACGGGTGGGGGGGGGGCACCACCCCCCCATTTTCCCCGTTTTCCCTCATTTTTAACCCCTCCCTTCTCCATAATTTTTTCCGCCTTTCCCCCTTCCCCCCCCTCCCCAAAAACCGGGGTGTATTTTTTTTATTATTATTATCATAACTCTTTTGATATATATTTTTTTCTCTCTTTTTTTTTTTTTTTTTTTTTTTTGCCGGGGGTGGGGGGGAGAGATTTATTTTAAAATTACACCCGGGGCGGCCATTTTCGCTGCCGGCGCCGTCCCGCCGCCCGCCGCCTCCCGCGCCCTGAGGCGATTTTAACCGATCCGGGCGTTTTTCAGCCCATCGCCGCCGCCCCCCCCGCGCCCCCCGCGCGGCCCCGCCGGGCCCGGCCCGGGGGGGGTCGCCCCGTCCCGCCCCCCCCTCACTTTTCCCCTCACACCGAGCCCCCCCCCCGCTCCCTCAGCGGCGGGGGCGGTTTGGGGCGGTGGGAGCGGCGCGCGCCCAGGGTCCCCCCGGCCCCCCGCCCCTCACCCCGCCATGGCGTCCCCGCTGAGGGAGGACGAGGAGGAGGAGGAGGAGATGGCGGTGTCCGAGGGGGACGAGGAGGACGACGACGAGGAGGACGACGAGGAAGAGGAGGAGGAAGACGCCGCCGCCGCCGCCGCCGCCGCGCTCTTGGCTGGGCACCGAGGGGGCCCCGACATCTTCGCCGGGCCGGCCCCGGCCCCGGCCCCGCTCCCGCCGCCGCCGCCGCCGCCCCCCGCGCCCGCCGCGCCCGGGCCGCCGGAGGCGCCCGCAGGTACCGCCGGAACCCCCCGGGTGACCCCTCAGAGCTCCCCCCCGAGCCCTCAGCGCTTCCCGGAGGTACCGCCGGGACCCCCCGAGTGACCGCCACCCCTGAGCCCCTCAGAGCTTCCCGGAGGTACCGCCGGGACCCCCCGAGTGACCGCCACCCCTGAGCCCCTCAGAGCTTCCCGGAGGTACCGCCGGGACCCCCCGAGTGACCGCCACCCCTGAGCCCCTCAGAGCTTCCCGGAGGTACCGCCGGGACCCCCCGAGTGACCGCCACCCCCGAGCCCCTCAGAGCTCCCCCCCGAGCCCCTCAGCGCTTCCCGGAGGTACCGCTGGGACCCCCCGAGTGACCGCCGCCCCCGAACCCCCTCAGAGCTTTTCGCAGCTACCGGGATCCCCCGAGCCCCTCAGAGATTCCCGGGGGTTCCGCCTGGACCCCCCGAGTGATCCCCGTCCCCGAACCCCTCACAGATTCCCGCAGTTACCGGGACCCCCGATTCTCTCAGAGATTCCCGGAGGTGCCGGAACCCCACGAGTGACCCCTCAGAGCTCCCACCCCCCGAGCCCTCAGAGCTTCCCGGAGGTACCGCTGAGACCCTCGAGTGCCCCCACCCCCGATTCCCTCAGAGCTTCCGTCAGATAGCGGGACCCCCCAAGCGCCCCCCCCGAGCTCATCGCCACTCGAGCCCCTCAGAGCTTCCTGAGGCCGCCGGAGGCTCCCGCAGGTACCGCTGCGACCCCCCCGAGCCCCTCAGAGCTTCCCGGGGCCGCCCGCCGAGCTCCCCCTTCCCGCTCCCTCAGCGCTTCCTGGAGGCTCCCGCAGGTACCGAGAACACCCGAGCCCCACTGACCCCTCAGCTCCTCCCGGGGGTACCGAGCCCCACTGACCCCTCAGCTCCTCCCGGGGGTACCGAGCCCCACTGTCCCCTCAGCTCCTCCCGGGGGTACCGAGCCCCACTGTCCCCTCAGCGCTTCCCGGGGGTACCGAGCCCCACTGTCCCCTCAGCGCTTCCCGGGGGTACCGAGCCCCACTGTCCCCTCAGCTCTTCCCGGAGCTTCCCGCAAGACCCCCGAGACCCCCGATCTGCCCCCACTCCCTCAGAGCTTCCCGGGGCTGCCTGCAGGTACCGAGGCTGCCTCGAGTCCCACTGTCCCCTCAGCGCTTCCTGCAGGTACCGGGGACCCCCTTTCCCCCTTCCCCTCTCCCCTCAGCTCCTCCCGGAGCTTCCCGCAGGTACTGGGGACCCTCTGAGGCCCCTGATCCCCCCCGTCCCCTCAGCACCTCCTGCAGGTACAGGGACCCCCTGAGCCCCCTGATCCCCCCATCCCCTCAGCAGTTCCCGAGGTAGCAGTGACCCCCTGATCCCCCCCCATTCCCTCAGCACCTCCTGCAGGTACTGGGACCTCCTCATTCCCCCGAGGCCCCTGATCCCCACCATCCCCTCAGCACCTCCCGCAGGTACCGGGACTCCCTGATCTCCCTGATCCCCACCGTGCCCTCAGGGCAGGTACCAGGACCCCCTGAGCCCCCTGATTCCCCCCATCCCCTCAGCGCCTCCCAAGGTACCGGGACCCTCTGAGCCCCCTGATCCTCACCATCCCCTCAGGGCTTCCCACAGGTACAGGGACCTCCTGAGCCCCCTGATCCCCACCGTGCCCTCAGGGCAGGTACCGGGACCTCCTCATCCCCCTCAGGTCCCTGATCCCTACCATCCCCTCAGCACCTCCCGAGGCAGCAGTGACCCCCCTGATCCCCCCAGTGCCCTCAGTGCTTCCCACAGGTACCAGGGACCTCCTGAGACTCCTGATCCCCCCCGTCCCCTTCAGCACCTCCCGAGGTAGCAGTGATCCCCCTGAGCCCCCCAGTGCCCTCAGTGCTTCCCGCTGCACCAGGGGTGGGTGTGAGGGGAGGGAGGTGTTTGTAAACAACCGTGAGTGTCACCGTGGGTGTCACTGTGAGTGTCACCGTGGGTGTTACTGTGAGTGTCCCTGTGGGTGTCCCCGTGCGGCCCCCCCGTGTGTGTGGGGACACCTCCCGCCCCACACTGCGGCTGAGGGGACTCGGTGGTGGCAGGAGCTTGGCAGGGATTTGGGGTCTCCACGGGTGATGGGGCTGGGGGACACCTGAGGGGACCCAGAGGTCCCTGCCAGGACCCAAAGTGGGTGTTGCACCCCGCCATGTGGGATGATGAGGTCTGTTGTGTGCCTGCCAGGACCCAAGGTGGGTGCTGCACCCCACAGTGAGGGTGACAGGGGCTGTTGTGTCCCTGACAGGACCCACGGTGGTTGTCACACCCCGTGGTGTGGGGTGTTGTGTGCCTGCCAGGACCCAGAGTTGAACTCCATCATGTGGGGCGACGGGTGCATCTGCCAGGACCCAGAGTGGGTGCTGACGCTATCGTGTGGGGTGATGGGTGTTGCTGTGCATCTGACAGGACCCAGGTTGGTTGTTGCACCCCGCATTTTGGGGTGATGGGTGTTGCTGTGCATCTGACAGGACCCAGGTTGGTTGTTGCACCCCGCATTTTGGGGTGATGGGGCTGTCGTGCACCTGACAGGACCCAGGTTGCCTGCTGCACCCCGTGGTGTGGGGCAGTGGGTGCTGGTGGTCCCCTGACAGGACCTGGGGTGGGTGCTGACCCCACAGTGTGAGGTGATGGGCACCTGACAGGACCCGGGGTGGTTGTTGCACCCTATTGTGTGGGGTGATGGGGGCTGTTCCTGCCCTGCCAGGACCCAGCTCAGTTGTTGCACTCAGATTTGAGGTGTTTGGGGGCTGTTCCTGCCCTGCCAGGACCCGGCTCAGTTGTTGCACCCCGATTTGAGCTGTTTGGGGGCTGTTTGGTCTCAGGAGTCCCCTCCAGGACTGACCCGTTGTCACCAGGACCCTCCAATTCCCGGCTGATCCAGCCCGGGAGCTGCTTCCATGGGATTTTATCGTGTTTTATCACATTTTATTGTGTTTTATCACTTTTTATTGTCTTTTATCGGGGTTTATTTTATTTGCCAACCACCACCTTTGGGTGTTGCTGACTCAGCTGTGCCTTCACCCCAAATTTCAGCCCCAGGGTTGGTTTGGGGTTGGTTCTCTGTCCCCATCCCATCACCTGAGAACTCCTCCTGTGGGTGTTAAATGGGGGAAAAAAGAGGATTTAGCACCAAAATGCCCATTTTTCCTACCCGGATTCCCAGTGTGGGGGTTCAAACTCCTTTACTGGTGGTTTTCCATCAGGTGGGGCCCTAAAATTGACCATTTTTGTCCAAAATTAAGACTTTTTTCTTTCCTTTCTGAATTAAATTTCTTGGATTTTTTTTTCTAGTTTGGCCTCAAACTGATGAGGGGAAAAGGCATCTCGGAGCCCAAAGAAGTCGATTTGGTTAAAAAATCAGCTTTAAAGTGAAGCCACTCACTTTGAAAATGCTCAGAAGTGGATAAATTCAGATTTTAGATGCTTTTTTTTCTGATAAAGGTTAGCAATGAATCAATCTGGGGGTTAGTTCCTCCCTTTTCCTAAAAAAATGCTTAGAAATTGGTTAAATCTGGGTTTTGGAACCTTTTCTTTGGCCCTGAAATGCTCAGAAATCGGTGAATTTGTATTTTAGACTCCATTTTTTGCCCCCAAATGCTCAGAAATGGGTAAATGTGGATTTTGGAGCTCCCAAGAATGAGTAAATTCAGGTTTTAGAACAATTGTGTTTCTGGAGAAGCTTAGGAATGGGTAACTTTGGATTTCAAACCCCTGCTTTCCCCCAAAATTGTTCAAAAATGAGTAAATTTGGGAGTTTTCCCCCCGTAGTGCTCAGAAATTGGAACATCTGGATTACACGGCTCACAAAAATACTTAAAAATGGGCAAATTTGAATTTTAACCCCCCACAAAAACGCTCAGAAATGGGTACACTCTGATTTTAGAGCTCCCTCTTTTCCAGAAAAGCTCAGAAATGAATAAAATTGGAGTTTAACCTCCCTTTTTCCCCCCAAACTCCTCAGAAATGGGCAAATCTCACCTTCCAGCCTGGCCTCCCTGACCTGCTGCTTCCCCAGCCCTTCCCTTTGGCTTTTTCTGGACTTTTTGGCCAATTCTTGAATTATTTTTCCTCCTATCCCTCAAATATTCCATGTGAGACACACAGACACCCCCAAGTCAGCCCTAAATTCACTTTTATAAACTTTTCCCCCCCCAAACAGCCCCAATCCCCATTTTTATCCTTTTTCCTCCCCCAAACAGCCCCCGATCCCCATTTTTTATCCTTTCCCCTCTCAGAACAGCCCCAATCCCCATTTTTTTTTAACTTTTCCCTCCCCCTAACCCCCCAAATCCCTATTTTTATTAGCGTTTTTCTCCCCAGAACAGAAGTTTTACCCATTTTTAACCTTTTTCCCCCTGGATCAGCAGGAGCCCGGCCTCTCTCCCTCCATCCACCCCTCTCCCCGGATTTGAGGTGAAATAACACTTTTTCCCCATTTTCCCAGCGGGAAGCCAACTCCTCCCCCTCCTCCATAGCTGAAACTTGTTGGTTTGGGGTTTTTTTTTCTCCTTTTTTCCCGATTTTTGCCGTTTCCAGCCCATCCCAGTGGAGAACAATGGCGAGGCCGCGGCAGCTCCGGAGCCGGGGAGGGAGGGGGAGCACCCAAATCGACCAAATTTCCCCTTAAAACAGAAACCCCCACCTCAAAATCAAACCTAAACTTGAGATTTTCCACACTTTTGGCACCAAGTTCCAGAGCAAAGGCCTGGCCGGCTGCTCCAGCGCCAGGAGCAGCAGGAGAACTGGGGGGAAAACACCCCAAAAACCCAAAATCGGGGATTTTTCCAGCGGGGGGGAAGCGGCGCCTCACTCCCCGCTGTGCCTCTTCCCCCAGTTTTTTCCCTTTCCCCCCCATTTTGGAGCTCCCCTCCCTCTTTCTTTGTTCCAACTCCTTCCTCCCCTTTGCCGGAATCACTCCCCCTTTTTTTTTTTTTCCCTTTTTCTTTTTTTTTTTTTTTTTATTGTGGTTTTTGCTACATTTTTTCCATTTTTCCGCCTATCCCCCCCCCCCTCCTTTCACCGTTTCATTTGCAATTTCCACCATTTCCCCCCTCGTTTCTCCAGCGTTTTCCCCTCATCCACCTGGGGGTTTTTGGTTTTTTTTTGGGGATCGCCGTCCCCCCCCTCCCCCGGGTGTCTCCGGGTGAGGTTTTTTTGTGGTGTTTTTTTAGTTTTTTTCTCCTTTTTCTCGAGGTGCGGGGAGTGGGAGCGTCACGTGTGTGGAAAATTCTGGTTGATGCTTTGCCAACGCGCCCCGGCTCCCCGCGCATGTCCGATGGGGCCGGGGGGGGGCTGGAATTGGGGGGTGAGAGGGGGGGAAAAACACCCCCAAAATGGCAGGATCGGGCCCGCAGGGGCTCGGCCCCATCCCCGCCAGCGGCCGCGTGTCCCCGGCAACACCCCCAGGTGATGGTTTGGGGCGAAAAAGCAGGAAAAAAGGGGGAATTTGGAAAGCGAGGCGGGGGGTGGGGGGGGGGAAGAACAGGGCGGGCTGGGCCTCGGCGCTGCCGCCATGGTAAAAAAAGAAAAAAAAAAACAACAAAAAAAAAAATCAGGCGGAAAAGGGGAGGTTTTGGGGTTTTTGCCCCCACGGGGTCGGCGCTGCCGGTGGTCCCGGCGCCCGGCCCGGCCGCCCGGGGCTGGCAGGCGGCGGTGCCAAGGGATTAGGCTGGAATGTGACCCCGGCGGCGCCGGGTGCCGCTTCCTGTCCCCACGCCAGGCTTGGCACCCGCCGCCGGCGAGCCCCCGCTCCCTGCCCGCGCCCCCGGCCCCCTCCTCACCCCGGGGACCCCGCGGCCGCCTCGCTGCCTGCCCCCGAGCGCGGGGGGACCCGCGGGGAGCGGCGGGCGCCGGGCGGGGGCCGTGCCGGCGGCTGGCAGCAGGCGCCGGGCAGATGTGACACCTCTCGCCGGCGTCACCCCGAGCGGCTGCCAAAGCGGCGGGGACAGCCGGGGCCGTGACACGGATGCGGTGTCACCGCCCCGGGGACGGGCCGCGGGAACGCCGCGGTGGCTGGCCCCTGTCGCACGGGGATGCCGGTGGCCCTCGGCCAAGGGCTTGGGAAATCCTCTGCTGGCGGTTGGTCACCGTCACGGTGACACCGGTGTCCCCGTGTGAGGGGTTGGGGAATCCTCTGCTGGCGGTTGGTGACACCGCTGGCCCCATGCGAGGGTTGGGGAATCCTCTGCTGGTGGTTGGTCACTGTCACGGTGACACCGCTGTCCCCATGCAAGGGTTGGGGAATCCTCTGCTGTCACTTGGTCACTGTCACGGTGACACCGCTGGCCCCATGCGAGGGTTGGGGAATCCTCTGCTGGTGTTTGGTCACTGTCACGGTGACACCGCTGGCCCCATGCGAGGGTTGGGGAATCCTCTGCTGGTGTTTGGTCACTGTCACGGTGACACCGCTGGCCCCATGCGAGGGTTGGGGAATCCTCTGCTGGTGTTTGGTCACTGTCACCGCTGTCCCTACAGCTAGAACTGGGGAATCCTCTGCCATCAGTGGGTCACTGTCACAGTGACACCGCTGTCCCCAGAGTGAGAGCTTGGGAATCCTCTGCTGGTGGTTGGTCACTGTCACCACTGGCCCCATGTGAGGGGTTGGGGAATCCTCTGCTGTCACTTGGTCACTGTCACAGTGACACTGCTGTCCCCATGTGAGGGTTGGGGAATCCTCTGCCGGTGTTTGGTCACTGTCACGGTGACACCGCTGTGCCCTGGGCCTTGGGCTGGGAAATCCTCTGCCATCAGTCGGTCGGTCACTGTCACGGTGACACCGCTGTCCCCACAGCTAGAACTGGGAAATCCTCTGCCATCAGTGGGTCACTGTCACTGCTGTCCCCATGGGAGGTTTGGGGAATCCTCTGCCATCAGTCGGTCACTGTCACAGTGACACTGCTGTCCCCAGAGCGAGAGCTGGGGCATCATCTGCTGTTACTTGGTCACTGTCATGGTGACACCGCTGTCCCCATGTGAGGGTTGGGGAATCCTCTGCTGTCACTTGGTCACTGTCACGGTGACACCGCTGTCCCCAGAGCAGAGCTGGGGAATCCTCTGCTGGTGGTTGGTCACTGTCACCGCTGTCCCCACAGCTAGAACTGGGGAATCCTCTGCCATCAGTGGGTCACTGTCACAGTGACATCGCTGTCCCCAGAGTGAGGGTTGGGGAATCCTCCGCTGGCGGTTGGTGACACCGCTGTCCCCAGAGCGAGAGAATCCTCTGCTGTCACTTGGTCACTGTCACAGTGACACCGCTGTCCCCAGAGCAGAGCTGGGGAATCCTCTGCTGGTGGTTGGTCACTGTCACGGTGACACCGCTGTCCCCAGAATGAGAACTTGGGAATCCTCTGCCATCAGTGGGTCACTGTCACGGTGACACCTCTGTTTGGTCACTGTCACGGTGACACCGCTGTCCCCAGAGTGAGAGCTGTCCCCTTCTGTGCTGAGCAGTTGATCCCTCATTGTTTTGGGAATAAAAAGGAGGAAAAAGGGGCTTCTCATGGGAAAACGGGAAGAAATCACGGCGGGGGTTGCGCCAGCAGTTGGAGGCTCCGGTGTTTCTCCAGATCCATGGAAAACCCCGCTGTGGGGATGTTGGATTTCCAACCTAGGAATGACCCAAGATATCCCCAAACCCTTGTGATTTTACCCCAAAATGCAATGGAAAACAGGCACCAGTAAAAATACCCCGAAATCCCATTTCTGGTGTTTTTTCCCCCTTTTTTCCTTGTGGGAAATGGGTGTTGCTGGTACCGTTGCTGGAGAGGCCTCGGGCTGTGGCTGCTGCTTTTGGTATCCTTCAGTTTGCCCAAAAAGTTGGGGTTTTTCCCAAAAAACCTGCTGCAGTAGATCCAACCGAGGGTCAGTCAGTTTGGGGTGAAAAGAGGGGTAAAAAGGTCGTTGGGGCTCTGGGGGGTCCTGTCCCTTTTTGGAAGGGGGTGCTGGCGTGTCCTTGTCACCCTCGGGCCACCGGTGGGACCTCGGGGTGGTCACCTGTCCCTGCCACCTGTGTCCATGTGTGTCACTGTCCCGGGGACCTCGGGGTGGTCACCTGTCCCTGCCACCTGTGTCCATGTGTGTCACCATCCCAGGGACCTCTGCATGGTCACCTGTCCCTGTCACCTGTGTCCCTGTCACCTGTGTCCGTGTGTGTCAGTGTCCTGGGGACCTCAGCGTGGTCACCTTTCCCTGTCACCTGTCCCTGACACCTGTCTCTGTGTGTGTCACCATCCTGGTGGCTCTGGAAGGGCTCTGGAACAGCCACCTGTCCCCATCCCTATCCCCATCCTGTCCCCATCCCTGTCCCCTTCCCCATCCCTGTCCCCATCCTGTCCCCATCCCTGTCCCTCTCCCATCCCTGTCCCATCCCTGTCCCATCCCTGTCGCTGTTCCCCTTCCTGTCCCCTTCCCCATCCCTGTCCCATCCCTGTCCCTGTCCCATCCCTGTCCCCATCCTGCCCCTGTCCTGACCCTGTCCTGGCCCTGTCCCCGTCCCCATCCTGTCCCCATCCTGTCCCCATCCCTGTCCCCATCCCTGTCCCATCCCCATCCCTGTCCCCATCCCTGCCCCCCTGCTGTCCTTGTCCCCATCCCCGCCCCTGTCCCCATCCCTGTCCCCACGGCTCAGGCCGCCGTGTCCCCACAGATGGTGACGAGGATCTGCTGCGGGGCCTCGAGGGGGCCCTGGGGGTGAAGAAGAAGAAAAGGGGCCCCCGGAAACAGAAGGAAAACAAACCCGGAAAACCCCGGAAACGGAAAAAACTGGTGAGTCCTTCTGGGGCGCCTGATGGGGGTCTGGGACAGGGGATAGGGTCTGGGGACAATGCATGGGGTCTGAGGACAGGGGACAGGGTCTGGGGACAATGCATGGGGTCTGGGTACAGGGAACAGGGTCTGGGGACAATGCATGGGGTCTGAGGACAGGGGACAGGGTCTGGGGACAGTGCATGGGGTCTGGGGACGGGTGACAGTGTTTGGGGACAGGTGACACGCCCTTGAGGACAGGTAATGGGATCTGGGGACAGCTGATGGGGTCTGGGTACAGGGGATGGGGTCTGGGGACAGGTGACACTCCCATGGGGTTTGGGGACAGGTGAAGGACTGATGGGTGTTCTGGGATGACTGTTGGGGTTCTGGATGACTGAGGGGGGGGGGTCTCAGGGTCAGTGACAGTTTTGGGGCCCCCCCAGGTGAGCGAGGATGAGCTGGAGTTGGAGCGGGACGAGTACCCGCACGAGGAGTACCGGGATGGGGATCCTGGTGTGGTTTGGGGGTCCTGGTGTGGTTCAGGGGGTCACGGTGTGGTTTGGGGATCCCAGTGTGGTTCAGGGGGTCTCAGGGTCACCAAGGGGGGGGGTCTCAGGGTCAGTGAGAGTTTTGGGGACCCCCCAGGTGAGCGAGGATGAGCTGGAGTCGGAGCGGGATGAGTACCCGCGTGAGGAGTACCGGGATGGGGATCCCGGTGTGATTTGGGGATCCCAGTGTGGTTCAGGGGGTCCTGGTGTGGTTCAGGGGGTCTCAGGGTCACTGAGGGGGGGTCTCAGGGTGAGTGACAGTTTTGGGGGCCCCCCAGGTGAGCGAGGATGAGCTGGAGTCGGAGCAGGACGACTACCCATGCGAGGAGTACCGGGATGGGGGTGCTGGTGTGGTTTGGGGATCCCAGTGTGGTTCAGGGGGTCCCGGTGTGGCTCAGGGGGTCTCAGGGGGATTGAGGGGAGCTCTCAGGTTGAGTGACGGTTTTGGGGACCCCCCAGGTGAGCGAGGATGAGCTGGAGTCGGAGCGGGACGAGTACCTGCATGAGGAGTACCGGGATGGGGGTCCCGGTGTGGTTTGGGGGTCCAGGTGTGGCTCAGGGGGTCCCGGTGTGGCTCAGGGGGTCCTGGTGTGGTTCAGGGGGTCCCAGTGTGGTTTGGGGGTCTCAGGGTGATTGAGGGGAGCTCTCAGGATCCGTGACAGTTTTGGGGCCCCCCCAGGTGAGCGAGGATGAGCTGGAGTTGGAGCGGGACGAGTACCCGCACGAGGAGTACTGGGATGGGGATCCTGGTGTGGTTTGGGGGTCCCGGTGTGGTTCAGGGGGTCACGGTGTGGTTTGGGGATCCCAGTGTGGTTCAGGGGGTCTCAGGGTCACCAAGGGGGGGGTCTCAGGGTCAGTGAAAGTTTTGGGGACCCCCCAGGTGAGCGAGGATGAGCTGGAGTCGGAGCGGGATGAGTACCCGCATGAGGAGTACTGGGATAGGGGTCCTGGTGTGGCTCGGGGGGTCCCGGTGTGGTTCAGGGGGTCCCAGTGTGGTTCAGGGGGTCTCAGGGTGACCAAGGGGAGCTCTCAGGGTCAGTGAGAGTTTTGGGGACCCCCCAGGTGAGCGAGGATGAGCTGGAGTCGGAGCGGGACGAGTACCCGCGTGAGGAGTACTGGGATGGGGATCCTGGTGTGGCTCAGGGGGTCCCAGTGTGGCTCAGGGGCTCTCAGGGTGACCGAGGGGAACTCTCAGGGTCCATGACGGTTTTGGGGCCCCCCCAGGTGAGCGAGGATGAGCTGGAGTCGGAGCGGGACGAGTACCCGCGCGAGGAGTACCGGGAGAAGTCGGAGAGCGGCGGCAGCGACTCCGGCGGGGCCGCGCGGAAGCGGCGGCGGAAGCACCGCGAGAAGAAGGAGAAGAAAACCAAGAGGCGGAAAAAGGCCGACGATGAGGGAGGGCAGAAGGTCAAGGTACGGCCTGGGAGGGCACCCTGGGGTGGGGGGCTTTGGGGGCTCATCCAGTCCTGCCCCGTGCAGGGAACTGCGGGGTCCTGTGGGGTCCCGACACCCGTGGGGGTTCAGTCACTGCATGGGGTCCTCATGGGGGTCCCAACACTCATGGAGGGGGAGTTCTGTCACTGTGTGGGGTCCCATCACTGTAAGGGTCCTTGTGGTGGTCCCAAAACCCCGCTCGGTGCCCATGGAGGGGTCCCATCTCCCCTCTGGTCCTCGTGGGGGTCCCTTCACCCATGCTGGGACCTTCAGGGGTCCCGAAGGTGACGTGTTCCCTTCTCCTCCTCTGTGTCCCCATTCCGGGTGTTTCTCCCGCTGTCTCCCCGTCCTGGTGTCCGTCCCTGGGTGTTCCTGGTGTCCTCTGGTGTCTCTGGGTGTCCCCGGTGTCCCTGAGCAGGCGGTGGAGCAGAAATCCTCGGCGCAGCTGCTGGGGGCCTGGGGGCTGGAGGACGTGGACCACGTGTTCACCGAGGAGGATTATCACACCCTCACCAACTACAAGGCCTTCAGCCAGTTCATGAGGTGGGGCTGGGGGGCACCTCGGGGCTCCTGGAGGGTCCCTCTGGGTGTTTGGGGGACACCTCGGGGGTCCTGGAGGGTCCCTCTGGGTGTTTGGGGGGCATCGTGGGGTCCTTCTGGATGCTGGGGCTCACCTCGGGGTATTTGGGTGGGGGTCTTTCTAGGACATCCCAGGGTCTGGGGGTGCCCCTGAGGTGCTGGGGGACACCTCAGGGACCTGGGGGGGTCATGCAGAGATACTCAAAGGGTCCTGAGTGACCCCGGGGCCATCCCGGGATCCTGAGTGACCCTGGGGCCATCCTGGGGTTCTGAGTGACCCCGGGGCCATCCTGGGGTTCTGAGTGACCCCGGGGCCAGCCCGGGGCTCTCTGTGGCCGTCGGGACACCCCAAGGGACCAGAGCTCTGCTCTCCCTGCTGACCCCAGGTCCTCAGGGTGCATCCCAAGCCCTCCCCATCCCTTTGGATCCCCATCCCACCTTCCCCCCCTGACTTTGCAGGCCCCTGATCGCCAAGAAGAACCCCAAAATCCCCATGTCCAAGATGATGACCATCCTGGGGGCCAAGTGGAGGGAGTTCAGCGCCAACAACCCCTTCAAGGGCTCGGCCGCCGCCGTGGCCGCGGCTGCAGCGGCCGCAGCGGCCGCAGTGGCCGAGCAGGTGTCGGCCGCCGTGGCCGCCGTGGCCCCCGAGGCGCCGCCCCCGCCCCTGCGCAAGGCCAAGACCAAGGAGGGCAAAGGTGGGGACCCCTCCCCATCTGGGAGGTCTGGGGGGACCCCCTGGCTCTGTGGGGTCACCCCTGGGTGGTTGGGTTGTTATGGGTTGGGGGCTTTGGGGGGGGTTATTGGGGGGGTTGGGGGTCACTGGGGGGCTCCTGAGGGACTTTGGGGGTCCCTGGGAGGAGTTGAGGGATCAGTGGGGGAGTTTGGGGGTCCCTGGGGGGGGATTCAGGGGTCCCTAAGGGGGTCCTGGGGGAGTTTGGGGCGGTCCTGAGGTGGCCTGGGGGTTCACTAGGGGGCTTTGGTGGTCCCTGAGGGAGTTTGGAGGGTCCCTGGGATGGTTTTGGGGATCCCTGGGGGGGTTCAGGGGTCCCCGGTGTGGTTTGGGGGTTCCCCGGGGTGGTTTGGAGGTCCCTGGGGGTGTTTGGGGGTCTCTGGGGGTGTTTGGGGGTCCCAGGGGTAGTTTTGGGAATCCCTGGGGTGGTTTGGGGGTTCCCTGAGGGGTTTGGGGGTCCCTGGGGTGGGTTTGGGGGTCCCAGGGGTAGTTTTGGGAATCCCTGGGGTGGTTTGGGGGTTCCCTGGGGGGTTTGGGGGTCCCTGGGGTGGGTTTGGGGGTCCCGGGGGTCCCTGACCCCTGTGCCCCCAGGCCCCGGGCACAAGAAGCGCAGCAAGAGCCCGCGGGTGCCCGAGCTGAAGAGGAAGATGAAGGGCAGGAAGATGGCCCCGCTCAAGATCAAACTGGGAGTACTGGGAGGCAAACGCAAGAAGAGCAGCTCGGTGGGTAACCCCCGGCAGGGCACTGGGAGCACTGGGGGACAGGGCGGGGGGCACTGGGAGCACTGGGGACAAGGCAGGGGGGCACTGGGAGCACTGGGAGTGCTGGGGCACAGGGCGGGGGGCACTGGGAGCACTGGGAGTGCTGGGGCACAGGGCAGGGGGCACTGGGAGCACTGGGGACAGGGCAGGGGGCACTGGGAGCACTGGGAGTGTGGGGGGGGGGGGGTGGGGTGGGGTGTGGGGGGGGGGGGTGGGGTGGGGGGGGGGGGTGGGGTGGGGATGGGGCGGGGGGCACTGGGAGCACTGGGGGACAGGGCAGGGGGGCACTGGGGGACAGTGGACATGGGGACACCCAGGGACAGGGGCACTGAGGATGGACACGGGGGATGAGACATCCCTGATGTCCCCTCTGTCCCTGCTGTCCCCAATGTCCCCTCCTGACCCACTGTCCCTGCTGTCCCCAATGCCCCCGATGTCCCCTCCTGACCCTCTGTCCCTGCTGTCCCTGCTGTCCCCACTGTCCCCCCTGTCCCCACTGTCCCCTGCAGAGCGAGGATGCGGGGGAGGCGGAGGAGGAGTCGGACGCCGAGAGCCCCGGGGTGCTGGGGGCCACCCCCCGCCCCGACCCCACCACGCGCCTCAAGAAGCTCAAGCGGGGCCGCCCCGGGCGCAAGAAGAAGAAGGGTGAGTGTCCCCCAGTGCTCCCCAGTGTCCCTCAGTGTCCCCCAGTGTCCCCCAGTGTCCCTGGGTGCCACCACCGCCACCCCCTCGACGATGGGGACCCCGGGTGACGTCCCCGTGTCCCCTCCCCTCCCCGTCTCTCCTTGCAGCCCCCGGCGCCGGCCCGGGCCGGGAGCGCGGCCCCGTGGGGACGGGCGCGGCGCCCGCGCACGGTGAGACCCCAGAAGTGTCCCCAAGGTGTCACCCGGGGTCCCCGAGCCCCCATGGTGTCCCCCTGAGCGGGGGCTGCGGTCCCGTCCCTGTCTTGGTGGTGGCGGCCGGGCGGTCTGAGGGGTGTGGCCCTGTCCCTGTGTCCCCAGCCCTGTCCCTGTGTCCCCAGCCCTGTCCCTGTGTCCCCAGCCCTGTTCCCACATCCCAGCCCTATTCCCATATCCCCAGCCCTGTCCCTGTGTCCCCAGCCCTGTTCCCACATCCCAGCCCTATTCCCATATCCCCAGCCCTGTCCCTGTGTCCCCAGCCCTGTTCCCACATCCCAGCCCTATTCCCATATCCCCAGCCCTATTCCCATATCCCCAGCCCTGTTCCCATATCCCCAGCCCTGTTCCCATGTCCCCAGCCCTGTTCCCACAGCCCCAGCCCTGTCCCTGTGTCCCCAGCCCATCCCTGAGTTCCCAGCCCTGTTCCCACATCCCCAGCCCTGTCCCTGTGTCCCCAGCCCTGTCCCTGTGTCCCCAGCCCTGTTCCCATATCCCAGCCCTATTCCCATATCCCCAGCCCTGTTCCCATATCCCCAGCCCTGTTCCCATGTCCCCAGCCCTGTCCCTGTGTCCCCAGCCCATCCCTGTGTCCCCAGCCCTGTTCCCATGTCCCCAGCCCGTCCCTGCATCCCCAGCCCTGTCCCCGTGTCCCCAGCCCTATTCCCATATCCCCAGCACTGTTCCCATATCCTCAGCCCTGTCCCCGTGTCCCCAGCCCTATTCCCATGTCCCCAGCCCATCCCTGTGTCCCCAGCCCTGTCCCTGCCATCTCTCCTGGGTATTTGATGTCCTCAATGTCCCCATGTCCCTGTCCCTTGCTGTGCTGGTGCCACCACATCCCTGCTGTCCCCATCCCTCTGATGTCCCCATCCCTGCTGTTCCCATGCCCTGCTCTCCACTCTCTCTGTCCCTCAGTGACCCCTGGGACCCCATCCCCAGTTCCCAGTGTCCCCAATGTCCCCATCCTCTCAGCCCCCTGTCCCCAGTGACCCCATCCCCAGTTCCCAGTGTCCCCAGTGCCCCATCCCCCTATTCCCAGTGTCCCCAGTGTCCCAGTGCCCCATCCCCCTATTCCCAGTACCCCCAGTGTCCCCATGTCCCCATCCCCCTATTCCCAGTGCCCCCAAGCCCCCATACCCGTATTCCCAGTGTCCCCATGTCCCCATCCCCTCAGCCCCCCACCCCCAGTCCCCCTCAGCCCCCTCCCCAGCTCTCCCAGTGCCCCTCAGCTCCCTGGTGTCCCCCTCCCTGTCCCCGGTGCCCCCCACGCCCCCGAGCCCCCCGCGGGCGCGGTGACAGCGGTGCCGCGGTCCCCGCAGGGCCGGGCCCGGAGGAGGAGGGCGATGGCTACGAGACGGACCACCAGGACTACTGCGAGGTGTGCCAGCAGGGCGGGGAGATCATCCTGTGCGACACCTGCCCCCGCGCCTACCACCTCGTGTGCCTCGACCCCGAGCTCGACCGCGCCCCCGAGGGCCGCTGGAGCTGCCCCCACTGCGTGAGTGCCGCCCGCGGGTCCCGGGGGGACTGGGAGGGGGTTAGGGGGCACTCAGGGCATCCTGGAGTGGGTTAGGGGGCACTAAGGGCATCCTGGAGGGGGTTAGGGGGCACTCAGGGCATCCTGGAGGGGGTTAGGGGGGGCACTAAGGGCATCCTGGAGGGGGTTAGGGGGCACTAAGGGCATCCTGGAGGGTTAGGGGGTACTCAGGGCATCCTGGAGGGGGTTAGGGGTTCTAGGGCATCCTGGAGGGGGTTAGGGGGCACTAAGGGGCGTCCTGGAGGGGGTTAGGGGGTAATCAGGGCATCCTGGAGGGGGTTGGGGGGCACTAAGGGCATCCTGGAGGGGGTTAGGGGGCACTAAGGGCATCCTGGAGGGGGTTAGGGGGTACTCAGGGCATCCTGGAGGGGGTTAGGGGACACTAAGGGCATCCTGGAGGGGGTTAGGGGGCACTAAGGGCTTCCTGGAGTGGGTTAGGGGGCACTAAGGGCATCCTGGAGGGGGTTAGGGGGCACTAAGGGCATCCTGGAGGGGGTTAGGGGGTACTCAGGGCATCCTGGAGGGGGTTAGGGGGCACTCAGGGCATCCTGGAGGGGGTTAGGGGACACTAAGAACATCCTGGGGGTCCTGGGTGGGGGTCCTGGGGGGATTAGGGGGCACTCAGGGCATCCTGGAGGGGGTTAGGAGGCACCAAGGGCATCCTAGAGGGGGTCTAGGGGCATCCTGGGGGGATTGGGAGGGGTTGGGAGGCACTAAGGGCATCCTGGAGGGGGTTAGGGGGTGCTGAGAACATTCTAAGGGTCCTGGGGGGGGGGTCCTGGGGGGATTGGGGGGCACTAAAGGCATCCCAGAGGGACTTAGGGGGCACTAAGAACATCCTGGGGGTCCTGGGGAGGGGTCCTGGGGGGGTTGTGGGCCACTAAGGGCATCTTGGAGGGGGTTAGGGGGTACCAACGGCATCCTAGAGGTGGTCTAGGGGCATCCTGGGGGGATTGGGATGGGATTGAGGGGCACTAAGGGCATCCTGGGAGCCCCTTGAGGCCATTCCCTGGAGGTCTGGGTGTCTCTGGTGGTTTGGGTGTCCCTGGGGATGTTTTGGGGGCCATTTCCCGGGGCTTTGGCCGTCCCTGGGGATGTTTTAGGGCCATTCCTGGGGGGTTTGTGTGTCCCTGGGGATGTTTTGGGGCCATTTCCCGGGGCTTTGGCCGTCCCTGGGGATATTTTGGGGCTATTCCCCGAGGCTTTGGGTGTCCCCATGGGGCCGTTCCGGGGTCACCCTGCCGTCACTGACCCCGAGCTGCCCCCAGGAGAAGGAGGGGGTGCAGTGGGAAGCGAAGGAGGAAGAGGAGGAGGAGGAAGAGGAGGAGGAGGAGGGCGAGAAGGAGGAGGAGGATGACCACATGGAGTACTGCCGGGTGTGCAAGGACGGCGGCGAGCTGCTGTGCTGCGACGCCTGCGTGTCCTCCTACCACATCCACTGCCTCAACCCGCCCCTGCCCGAGGTCCCCAACGGGGAGTGGCTCTGTCCCCGCTGCACGGTACAGGGGGACACGGGGGGATGGTGGGGACACGGGGGTCTGGGGGACACGGGGGTCTGGGGGACAGCAGGGATGGCGGGGACACGGGGGGACACAGAGGTGTGGGGGACACAGGGACAGTGGGGACAACGGGGGACACGGGGGTGTGGGGGACACGGGGACAGCAGGGGACAGGGGGGTATGGGGGACATGGGGACACTGTGGGGATATGGGGACATGGGGACGTGGAGGGATATGGGGTGACGTTGGGGACATGGCGGGGTATGGGGTGACATTAGGGACATGGGGATATAGGGGCAGGGAGACGTGGAGGGATATGGGGATATGGAGGGGTATGGGGACATGGGGGGACATGGGGAGGCATGGGATGATACATGGGCATGGGGACACCATGGGCACATGTGGGGACATGGGAGAGTGGGGACAGCACAGGGACATGGGGACACGTGGATGCTGTGGGGTCATGGCAGGACATGGAGACATGGAGGACACAGGGACATGGGGACACGGGGACACGTGGGTGCTGTGGGGTTGTGGCAGGACACGGGGACATGGGGGGACACGGGGACACGGAGGACATGGGGACACAGGGACACGGGGACACGTGGGTGCTGTGGGGTCGTGGCAGGACACGGGGACACCGTAGGGACACCCAGACACTGTGAGAACACGGGGACACCGTGGGGATATGGGGTGACACTGGACATGGGGACACGGGGACGCTGTGGGGCCACGGTGACAGCACAGCCCCCTCCATGGGGCACAGCCCCGGCCCCCCACGTGCCTGGCGGGGGGGGATCCCCTCGGTGTCCCCCAACGTCGCCGCTGTCCCCCCGCAGTGCCCGGTGCTGAAGGGGAGGGTGCAGAAGATCCTCTACTGGCGCTGGGGGGAGCCGCCCCCGCCCGTGGCCCCCCCCGGGGCCCCCCAGGCGCAGGAGGGGCCCCCCCAGGCCCTGCAGGGCCGCTCCGAGCGCGAGTTCTTCGTCAAGTGGGTGGGGCTGTCCTACTGGCACTGCTCCTGGATCAAGGAGCTGCAGGTACGGCCCCAAAACACGGGGGGGACCCCAAATTATGGGGGAGATACCCCAAAGTGTGGGGGAACACCCCAAAACACAGTGGGGGCTCAGCATGGGTGGGGCTGTCCTACTTTGGGATGCTCCCTCTAACTTTGGGATGCTCCCTCTAACTTCGGGATGCTCTCCTCTAATTTTGGGGTGCCCCCCTCTAGTTTTAGGATGCCCCCTTTAACTTTGGGATGCCCTTTCTACTTTGGGATGTTCCCCTCTAATTTTGGGGTGATTCCCCCTAACTTTGGGGTGTTCCCCTCTATCTCTGGGATGCTCCCTCTAATTTTGGGGTAATTCCCTCTAATTTCGGGGTGATTCCCTCTAAACTCTGAGATGTTCCCTCTAACTCTGGGCGCTTCTCCCTGCTAATTTCGGGGTGCCCCCCCTGTGTTTTCGGGGTGCAGCTGGAGATCTTCCACCTGGTGATGTACCGGAACTACCAGCGGAAGAACGACATGGACGAGCCCCCTCCCCTGGATTACGGCTCCGGGGACGACGACCCCAAGAGCGAGAAGCGGGGGGCGGGCGGGGACCCCCTTTTTGGGGGGATGGAGGAGCGCTTCTACCGCTACGGCATCAAACCCGAGTGGATGACGGTGCACCGCATCATCAACCACAGGTGGGGACCCCCCGGGACCCCCTAGAGCACCCCCAAATCCTGAGGGGGTGGGGGGCAGCGGGGTGGGGGAGAGGAGTGATGTGGGAGGGGTTTGGGGACACTCGGGGCACCTGTGGGGATACTCAGGGCACCTATGGGGACACCCTGAGCTCCTATGGGGACACTCGGGGCACCTGTGGATCCTTTAAGGACATCTCAGCACCCAGGGGAGCCCCTCCAGTTCCCGGGACCCCCCGGGGCACCCCCAAATCCTGAGGGGATGGGGGGCAGCAGGGTGGGGCAGGGGAGTGATGTGGGAGTGGTTTGGGGATGTTGGTGGCACCCACGGGGACACTCGGGGCACCTGTGGATCCTTTAAGGACATCTCGGTATCCAGGGGAGCCCCTCCGGTTCCAGGGACCCCCTGGGACCCCCCAGAGCACCCCCAAATCCTGAGGGGATGGGGGGCAGCAGGGTGGGGCAGGGGAGTGATGTGGGAGCGGTTTGGGGACACCCCAGGCACCTATGGGGACACTCGGGGCACCTGTGGATCCTTTAAGGACATCTCAGCACCCAGGGGAGCCCCTCCGGTTCCCGGGACCCCCCGGGGCACCCCCAAATCCTGAGGGGGTGGGGGGCAGCAGGGTGGGGCAGGGGAGTGATGTGGGAGCGGTTTAGGGACACTCAGAGCATCTATGGGGACACACTGAGCACCTATGGGGACACTCAGGGCACCTGTGGATCCTTTAAGGACATCTCAGCACCTATGGGAGCCCCTCCGGTTCCCGGGACACCCCGGGACACCCCCAAATCCCCAGGGAACCATGGGGGGCGGTGGGGTGGGAGAGAGGAGTGACCAAGGAGGGGCTTGGGGACACTGGTGGCACCCATGGGGGCACTCTGGGCACCCCTGGGTCCTCTAAGAGCTCCCCCAGCACCCACTGTCCCCAGGTGACCCCATGTCCTGTGTGACACCGTCCCCGACGTCCCCTCCACATGTCCCTGTCCCCAGCTGACCCTGTGTCCCCTCCGTGTGTCCGAGTGTCCCCATGTCCTCTCTGTGTCCCCAGATGACCCCGTGTCCCCTCCGTGTGTCCGAGTGTCCCCATGGCCTCTCCATGTCCCCAGCTGACCCTGTGTCCCCTCTGTGTGTCCGAGTGTCCCCATGGCCTCTCCTTGTCCCCAGATGACCCCGTGTCCCCTCCATGTATCCCTGTCCTAGGGACCCCTTGTCCCCTCCCTGTCCCCAGATGACCCCGTGTCCCCAGCTGACCCTGTGTCCTGTGTGTGTGACCCTGAGTGACCCTGTGTCCCCTCCATGTCCCTGAGGGACCCCGTGTCCCTTCCATGTCCCCAGCTGACCCCGTGTCCCCTCCACGTGTCCCTGAGTGACCCTGTGTCCCCTCTGTGTCCCCTCCGTGTCCCTTCCGTGTCCCCTCCATGTGTCCCTGAGTGACCCCGTGTCCTGTGTGTGTGACCCTGTCTGAGTGACCCCGTGTCCCCTCCGTGTCCCCAGCTGACCCCGTGTCCCCTCCATGTGTCCCTGAGTGACTCCATGTCCCCTCAGTGTCCCCTCCGTGTCCCCAGCTGACCCCATGTCCTCTCCGTGTGTCCCTGAGTGACCCCATGTCCCCTCTGTGTCCCCCTGGGTGCCCAGTGTCCATTTTACCCCTGGGTGTCCGGTGTCCCTGGTGTCCCCAGGGTGCCCAGTGGCCCCTGTTGTCCCCTAGTGCCCCTCATTGTCCCCAGCTGCCCCTGGCTGCCCGTTGTCCCCCACTGTCCCCTCTGTCCTGTGCCTGAGGTGATGCAGTGCCCGCAGGTGTCCCTGGGTGTCCCTGGGTGTCCCTTGCCCAGGGTGACACAGTGCCCATGGGTGTCCCTGAGTGTCCCTGGGTGTCCCCTGCCTGGGGTGATGCGGTGCCCATGGGTGTCCCTGGGTGTCCCTGGGTACTCCTGGGTACCCCTGGGTGTCCCTGGGTGTCCCCACTGTCCCCTGCCCAGGGTGACACGGTGCCTGTGGGTGTCCCTGGGTATCCCTGGGTGTCCCTGGGTACCCCTGGGTGTCCCTGGGTGCCCCCACTGTCCCCTGCCCAGGGTGACACGGTGCCTGTGGGTGTCCCTGGGTACTCCTGGGTGTCCCTGGGTACCCCTGGGTGTCCCTGGGTGCCCCCACTGTCCCCTGCCCAGGGTGACACGGTGCCTGTGGGTGTCCCTGGGTGTCCCTGGGTGTCCCTGGGTACCCCTGGGTGTCCCCGCTGTCCCCTGCCCGGGGTGACGCGGTGCCTGTGGGTGTCCCTGGGTACCCCTGGGTGTCCCCGCTGTCCCCTGCCCGGGGTGACGCGGTGCCTGTGGGTGTCCCTGGGTGTCCCTGGGTATCCCCGGGTGTCCCTGGGTATCCTCGGGTGTCCCTGGGTGTCCCCGCTGTCCCCTGCCCAGGGTGACGCGGTGCCTGTGGGTGTCCCTGGGTACCCCTGGGTGTCCCCGGGTGTCCCTGGGTACCCCTGGGTATCCCTGGGTGTCCCCGGGTGTCCCTGCTGTCCCCTGCCCGGGGTGACGCGGTGCCGCGCAGCGTGGACCGGAAGGGGCAGTACCACTACCTGGTGAAGTGGCGGGACCTGCCCTACGACCAGGCCACCTGGGAGGAGGACGAGATGCCCATCCCCGACTACGACCTGCACAAGCTGGCATACTGGAAACACCGGTGAGGGGCACTGGGGACACTGGGGGAAAGGGGGGGTATGGGGATGTGCATACTGGAAACACCGGTGAGGGGCACTGGGGACACTGGGGGAAAGGGGGGGTATGGGGATGTGCATACTGGAAACACCGGTGAGGGGCACTGGGGACACTGGGGGGACACTGGGGGGGACACTGAGGATACTGGGGGAACATAGGGACATTGAGGACACTGGGGACATGGGGGATATCAGGGACATGGGGATGTGCATACTGGAAACACTGGTATGGGGCACTGGGAACATCAGGGACACGGGGACCTGGTGGGATGTGGGGACACTGTGGGGGACGCAGGGACAGCCTGCTGGTGACACTGGTGAGAGTTGGGGATGTGGGAGACACCGTGTCCCGCCATGTTCTCACGGTGCCACGTGTCCCCGTGTCATCCCTGTGTCATCCCCGTGTGTGTCCCTTGTCCCCATTCCATGTCCCTGTGTCACCATCCCCTGTCTTTTGCTGTGTCCCCTTGTCCCCCCATATCCCCGTGTCCCACTCATCTCCTGTCCCCCTCTGGTGTCCTCTGGTGTCCCCTCGTGTCCCCTTGTGTCCCTTGGTGTTCCCCTGTGTCCCCCCGTGTCCCCGGTGTCCCCCTGTGTCCCCCTGTGTCCCCCCGGTGTCCCCGGTGTCTCCCTGTGTCCCCCTGTGTCCCCCTGTGTCCACCGGTGTCCCCTGGTGTCCCCTGGTGTCCCCCCGTGTTCCCCGTGTCCCCTGTGTCCCCTTGTATCCCCCCGTGTCCCCCCGTGTCCCCCGGTGTCCCCTCATGTCCCCCTGTGTCCCCCTGTGTCCCCCCGTGTCCCCTGGTGTCCCCCCGTGTCCCCTGTGTCCCCTGGTGTCCCCTTGTATCCCCTCGTGTCCCCCTGTGTCCCCCGGTGTCCCCTCATGTCCCCTGGTGTCCCTGGTGTCCCCTGGTGTCCCCCCATGTCCCCCTGTGTCCCCCGGTGTCCCCTCATGTCCCCCGGTGTCCCCGGTGTCCCCAGGGAGGTGTTCATGGGGGAGGACCCGGCCCAGCCCCGGCGTTACAAGAAGAAGAAAAAGGAGACGCCAGGGGAGGGACCCCCCGACTCCCCCACCAACGACGTGAGTATCCCCAAACCTGAGGACCCCCCAAACCTTGGGGACCCCCCCGTGGATCTTTGGGGACACCCCCAGACACCTGGGCCACCCCCAAACCTGGGTCCTCCCTGCCGCACCTGAGTCCCCAAACAGCTCCACGTCCTTCCCAACCCTCTGTGGGCGTTTTGGAGTGTCCCAAATGTCACAGCTCCCCCCAAACCTGGCATCCCCCCAAACCTGGGGTCCCCTGGGTGTCTGTGTCCCCCCCCACAAACTTGGGTGTCCCCTGAACACCTGAGTGCCCCCCCAGACCCACTTCCCCCTGACTTACCTGAGCCCCCTGACACCTGCAGGGGGGTCCCTGGGGGTTTTGGGGTGTCCCAAATGCCAAAGTACCACCCCAAACCTAGTGTCCCCCACAAACGTGGGTGTCCCCTGAACACCTGAGTCCCCCCCAAACCTGCTTTCCCCTGACTCACCTGAGCCCCCGACACCTGCACCTCCTTCCCAACCCTCTGAGGGTCTCAGGGGGCTTTTTGGGGTGCTGTGTGCCCCCTAAACCCACTTCCCCCTGATTCCCCTGAGCCCCCTGACACCTGCACCTCCTTCCCAACCCTCTGAGGGTCTCAGGGGGGTTTTTGGGGTGCTGTGTGCCCCCTAAACCCACTTCCCCCTGACTCACCTGAGCCCCCCACCACCTGCACGTACTTCCCAACCCTCTGAGGGTCTCAGGGGGGTTTTTGGGGTGCTGTGTCCCCCCCAAACCTGCTTCCCCTGACTCACCTGAGCCCCCTGACACCTGCACCTCCTTCCCAACCCTCTGGGGGTCTCTGGGGGTTTTTGGGGTGCTGTGTCCCCCCTAAACCCGCTTCCCCCTGACTCACCTGAGCCCCCTGACACCTGCACCTCCTTCCCAACCCTCTGAGGGTCTCAGGGGGGTTTTTGGGGTGCTGTGTGCCCCCTAAACCCACTTCCCCCTGATTCACCTGAGCCCCCCGCCACCTGCACCTCCTTCCCAACCCTCTGGGGGTCCCTGGGAGTTTTTGGGGTGCCCTGTCCCCCCAAACCTGCTTCCCCCTGATTCACCTGAGCCCCCCGCCACCTGCACCTACTTCCCAACCCTCTGGGGGTCCCTGGGGGTTTTTGGGGTGCTGTGTGCCCCCTAAACCCACTTCCCCCTGATTCACCTGAGCTCCCTGACACCTGCACCTCCTTCCCAACCCTCTGAGGGTCTCAGGGGGATTTTTGGGGTGCTGTGTCCCCCCTAAACCCGCTTCCCCCTGACTCACCTGAGCCCCCTGACACCTGCACCTCCTTCCCAACCCTCTGAGGGTCTCAGGGGGGGTTTTTGGGGTGCTGTGTGCCCCCTAAACCTGCTTCCCCCTGACTCACCTGAGCCCCCTGACACCTGCACCTCCTTCCCAACCCTCTGAGGGTCTCAGGGGGGTTTTTGGGGTGCTGTGTGCCCCCTAAACCTGCTTCCCCCTGACTCACCTGAGCCCCCTGACACCTGCACCTCCTTCCCAACCCTCTGAGGGTCTCAGGGGGTTTTTGGGGTGCTGTGTGCCCCCTAAACCTGCTTCCCCCTGATTCACCTGAGCCCCCCGCCACCTGCACGTACTTCCCAACCCTCTGAGGGTCCCTGGGGGTTTTTGGGGTGCTGTGTGCCCCCTAAACCCACTTCCCCCTGATTCACCTGAGCCCCCCGCCACCTGCACGTACTTCCCAACCCTCTGGGGGTCCCTGGGAGTTTTTGGGGTGCCGTGTTCCCCCCTGACAGCGCTGTCCCCGCAGCCCACGGTGAAGTACGAGACGCAGCCGCGCTTCATCACGGCCACGGGCGGCACCCTGCACCTGTACCAGCTGGAGGGGCTCAACTGGCTGCGCTTCTCGTGGGCGCAGAGCACCGACACCATCCTGGCCGACGAGATGGGGCTGGGCAAGACCATCCAGACCATCGTCTTCCTCTACTCCCTCTACAAGGAGGTGAGGCCCGGGGGCACCCACCTGGGGCTGGGGGCACCCATGTGGGGCTGGGGGCACCCACATGGTCCTTTGGTCATCAACCTGGTCACTGTGGTCACCCACATGGGACTGGGGTCACCCATGTGGTCTTTTGGCCATCAGCCTGGTCACTGCGGTCACCCACATGGGCCTGCGAGCACCTGCTGGGCCCTGTGGTCATCCACATGGGCCTGGAGTGGCCCATGTGGTCACTGGGGTCGCCCGCATGGGCCTGGAGTCACCCACATGGACCTGCAGTCACCCATCTAGTCACTAGGGTCACCCACATGGTTCTTTGGTCATCAGCCTGGTCACTGGGGTCACCCACAAGGGACTGGGGTCACCCACTTGGCCTGGAGTTGCCCGTACGGGCCTGGGGTCACCCACCGGGCCTTGTAGTCACTCATGTGGTCACTGTGGTCACCCACATGGGCCCGAGGTTGCCCACATGGGCCTGGGGTTGCCCTGTGGTCACCCACATGGCCCTGGGGTCACCTGCTGGTCACTGTGGTCACCCGCAAGGGCCTGAGGTCACCCATGTGGTCATTGTGGTCACCCACATGGCTCTGGGGTCACCTGCTGGTCACTGTGGTCACCCACAAGGGCCTGAGGTCATCCACGTGGTCCTTTGGTCACCCACCTGCTAACTGGCCCTGTGGTCAGCCACGTGGTCATCAGTCATCAGCCTGGTCACTGTGGTCACCCACATAGGCCTGGGGTCACCTGCTGGTCACTGTGGTCACCCACATGGGCCTGGGGTCACCAGTCTGGCCCCTGGTGTCACCCACCAGCTTTATTGGTGTCACCCACCTGGGTCCTGGTGTCACACCCCTGTCCCCTGTCCCCACGTTCCCTGAGGTCCAGTCCCACACTGACCCCCAGGGCCACCCCAGGGCCCATCCCTCTGTGACTCGGTGTCCCCCAGGGCCACCCCAGGGCCCGTCCCCGTGTCCCCCTGTGACTCAGTGTCCCCCAGGGCCACACCAAGGGCCCGTCCCCGTGTCCCCCTGTGACTCGGTGTCCCCCAGGGCCACCCCAGGGCCCGTCCCCGTGTCCCCCTGTGACTCGGTGTCCCCCAGGGCCACCCCAGGGCCCGTCCCCGGGTCCCCCTGTGACTCGGTGTCCCCCAGGGCCACCCCAGGGCCCGTCCCCGTGTCCCCCTGTGACGCGCTGTCCCCCAGGGCCACACCAAGGGCCCGTTCCTCGTCAGCGCCCCGCTCTCCACCATCATCAACTGGGAGCGCGAGTTCCAGATGTGGGCCCCGGCCTTCTACGTGGTCACCTACACCGGGGACAAGGACAGCAGGGCCATCATCCGCGAGAACGAGTTCTCCTTCGACGACAACGCCATGAAGGGCGGCAAGAAGGCCTTCAAGATGAAGGTGGGTGGGGCAGGGGACACCTGGGGGACAGCGGGGTGGCACCTGGACATGTGGGGCACCTGGGGGACAGGGGGGTGGCACCCAGACACCTGGGACTCTTTGGGGTGGCACCCGGACACCTGGGGCTCTTTGGGGTGGCACCTGGACATGTGGGTCATTTGGGGACAGTAGGGTGGCACCTGGACACCTGGGGCTCTTTGGGGATGAGGGGGTGGCACCTGGGGCACCTGGGGGCCAGGGGGTTGGCATCCAGACACCTGGGGCTCTTTGGGGTGGCACCCGGACACCTGGGGGACAGGGGGGTGGCACCCAGACATCCAGGACTCTTTGGGGATGAGGGGGTGGCACCCAGACAGTTGGAGCTCTTTGGGGTGGCACCTGGACATGTGGGTCCTTTTGGGGACAGCGGGGTGGCACCCGGACATCTGGGTCCTTTTAGGGGTCAGGGAGGGACACCTGGGGCTCTTTGGGGACAAGAAGGTGGCACCTGGACACCCGGGGCTCTTTGACAATGAGGGGGTGGCACCCAGACACCTGGGTCCCTTTGGGGTGGCACCTGGACATCTGGGTCCTTTTAGGGCTCAGGGAGGGACACCTGGGGCTCTTTGGGGACACGTAGGTGTGGGGGTGTCGGGTGGGATGGGGGATCAGGGCGCTGGGAGTTGGGGGTGCCTCGGGTTTTGGGGTCCCAGGTGGGATGGGGACACCCTGCCCAGCTGGATCCCATTGCGGAGGGGTTTGGGGTGCCAGGTAGGGTTCTGGGGCTTTGGGGTGGGGTTCTGGGGGTTCCGGCTGGGGTTTTTCCATGTTTTGGGGTTCTGGGTCTGGTTCTGGGGGTGCTGGGTGGGGTTTTTCTGGGTTTCGGGGTGGCAGGTGAGGCTCTGCCGGGTTTTGGGGTTCTGGGTGAAGTTCTGCCGGGTTTTGGGGCCCTGGCCGGGGGCTCTGCCAGGTTTTGGGGTTCTGGGTGAGGTTCTGCCGGGTTTTGGGGCTCTGCCAGGTTTTGGGGCTCTGGGTGAGGTTCTGGTGAGTTTTGGAGTTCTGCTGGGTTTTGGGGTTTCAGACGGGGTCTCTGTCCGGTTTTGGGGCCCCAGCCGGGGTCTCTGCTGGGTTTTGGGGCCCTGTCTGGGGACTCTGCTGGGTTTTGGGGCCCCAGCCGGGGTCTCTGCTGGGTTTTGGGGCTCTGGCTGGGTTTTGGGGCTCCAGGTGAGGCTCTGGTGGGTTTTGGGGCCCCCGGCTGGGGTCTCTGGTGGGTTTTGGGGCTCCAGCTGGGTTTTGGGGCTCTGGTGGGTTTTGGGGCCCTGGCCGGGGTCTCTGGTGGGTTTTGGGGTTCTGGCCGGGTTTTGGGGCTCTGTCCGGGAGCTCTGGCCGGGTTTTGGGGCTCTGTCCGGGGGCTCTGATGGGTTTTGGGGCTCTGTCCGGGGGCTCTGGTGGGTTTTGGGGCTCTGATGGGTTTTGGGGCTCTGTCCGGTGGCTCTGGCCGGGTTTTGGGGCTCTGGCCGGGGGCTCTCGGGGGTCCCTGCTGACCGAGGCCGGCGCTGCGGCAGCGCGAGGCGCAGGTGAAGTTCCACGTGCTGCTCACGTCCTACGAGCTCATCACCATCGACCAGGCGGCGCTGGGCTCCATCCGCTGGGCCTGCCTCGTGGTGGACGAGGCCCATCGGCTCAAGAACAACCAGTCCAAGGTCAGGGGGGCACCCCAAAACCCTGGGGGCACCCCAAAACACGGGGGGTGTGAGGGGCACTCAAAGGGTGGGGAGAGGGACACCAAACCAGGGTTGGGATGAGTGCCCGTGGAGAGGCCAGCTCAAAACAACCAGTCCAAGGTCAGGGGGGCACCCCAAAACCCTGGGGGCACCCCAAAACACGGGGGGTACTTCAAAACCCAGGGATGTGGGTGGGGGGACACCCCAAAAGCTGGGGATGGGGGTGAGGGTCACCCCAGTACCTCAGGATATGGACAAGGCCCAGGGCCTCAAAAACAACCCGTCCGAGGTCAGGGGGGCACCCCGAAACCCGGGGGGCACCCCAAAACACGGGGATGTGGGTGGGTGGTGCGAGGGTGCCCTGGGGTGGCTCAGGGGGTCCGTGGCGGGTTTGGGGTCCCTGGGGTGGCTCAGGGGGTCCCTGGCGGGTTTGGGGTCCCTGGGGTGGCTCAGGGGGTCCCTGGTGGGTTTGGGGTCCATGGGCTGGCTCAGGGGGTCCCTGGAGTGGATCAGGGGGGGTTCATGGGATGGATCAGGGGGGTCCATGGCGGGTTTGGGGTCCCTGGGGTGGCTCAGGGCGTCCCTGGTGGATTTTGGGGTGCCCTGGGTAGGGCTCAGGGGGTCCCTGGCAGGTTTGGGGTCCTTGGTGGATTTTGGGGTCCGTGGCCTGGCTCAGGGGGTCCCTGGGGTGGATCAGGGGGGTTCATGGGATGGATCAATGGGTCCCTGGTGGATTTTGGGGTCCATGGGCTGGTCCCCGCAGTTTTTCCGGGTGCTGAACGGGTACAAGATCGAGCACAAGCTGCTGCTGACGGGGACGCCGCTGCAGAACAACCTGGAGGAGCTGTTCCACCTGCTCAACTTCCTCACGCCTGAGCGCTTCAAGTGCGTGCCCTGTGTGCCCTGTGCCACCTCCTGTCACTTGTCACCTGTCATCTGTGCCCTGTGTGCCCTGTGTCACCTCCTGTCACTTGTCACCTGTCATCTGTGCCCTGTGTGCCCTGTGTCACCTCCTGTCACCTCCTGTCACCTGTGTTACCCTGTGTCACCTGTGTCATCTGTCCCCTGTGTCACCTCCTGTCACCTCTGTCACCTCCTGCCATCTCCTGTCCCCTTCAGTCCTCTGGGTCCCTCCTGTCACCTCCTGTCACCTCCTTTGCGGTGTCCCACCACGTCCCCATGTCCCCAGCAACCTGCAGGGCTTCCTGTGTCCCCTCCACATCCCTCCACCCCACATCTCTCTGTGTCCCCAAGCTCCCTGTGTCCCACCGTGTCCCACCATGTCCCCGTGTCTCCAAGTTCCCCGTGTCCCCAAGCTCCCTGTGTCCCACCACGTCCCCACGTCCCTGTGTCCCACCACCTCCCCGTGTCCCACCATGTCCCTGTGTCCCCAAGCTCTCTGTGTCCCACCGTGTCCCACCACGTCCCCGTGTCCCCAAGCTCACCACATCCCTGTGTCCCACCACATCCCCGTGTCCCACCACATCCCCATGCCCCCAAGCTCACCACATCCCCATGTCCCACCACGTCCCCGTGTCCCACCACATCCCCGTGTCCCCAAGCTCACCTCATCCCCGTGTCCCCAGCAACCTGGAGGGCTTCCTGGAGGAGTTCGCCGACATCTCCAAAGAGGACCAGATCAAGAAGCTGCACGACCTGCTGGGCCCCCACATGCTGCGGCGCCTCAAGGCCGACGTCTTCAAGAACATGCCGGCCAAGACGGAGCTCATCGTGCGCGTGGAGCTCAGCCCCATGCAGAAGTAGGCCCGAGCCCCCTCCGGGGGTGTCCCCTCCCCGCCGGCTGTCCCCGGAGCCGCCGGTGCCACCGCTGTCCCCGCAGGAAGTACTACAAGTACATCCTGACGCGCAACTTCGAGGCGCTCAACTCGCGGGGCGGGGGCAACCAGGTGTCGCTGCTCAACATCATGATGGACCTCAAGAAGTGCTGCAACCACCCCTACCTGTTCCCCGTGGCCGCCATGGTGGGGACACAGGGGATGCTGGGGGGGGATTGGGGATGTGGGGGAGTTTGGGGGGTGGAGGGTTCTGGGATATGGGGACAGGGAGGGGACGTGGGGACAGGGAGGGTCAGAGGGGTGTGGGACATGAGGGCACGTGGGGGCATGGAGGGGACGTGGGGATATAGAGGGACATGGGGACAGGGAGGGACATGGGGACAGGGAGGGACATGGGGACAGGGAGGGACATGGAGGGATGTGGGGACATGGAGGGATGTGGAGGGATATGGAAGGGTTAGAGGGATGTGGGACATGGGGAACATGGGGACAGGGAGGGGACGTGGGGACAGGGAGGGGACATGGAGGGACATGGGAGGGTCAGAGGGATGTGGGACATGGGGACAAAGAGGGGACATGGGACAGGGAGGGACATGGGAGGGTCAGAGGGATGTGGGACATGGGGACAGGGAGGGGATGTGGGGACACGGAGGGGACGTGGAGGGACATGGGAGGGTCAGAGGGTTCTGGGATATGGGGACAGGGAGGGGATGTGGGGACATGGAGGGCTTGGAAGGGTGTGGGACATGGGGACATGGGGACAGGGAGGGGACATGGAGGGACATGGAGGGGACATGGAGGGACATGGAGAGGACATGGGGACAAGAAGGGGACAGGGAGGGACATGGGGACAAAAAGAGGATTTGGGGACAAGAAGGGGACAGGGAGGGATGTGGGAGGGTCAGAGGGTTCTGGGATATGGGCACAGGGAGGGGACTTGAGGACAAGAAGGGGCTGGAGGGACATGGCAGGGACATGGCAGGGACATGGCAGGGACGTGGGGTGCAGCACATGGTGGCACATGGGGACACGGAGAAGATCGAGGGACACGATCGGACAGGGGGACACTGAGGGACACGGTGGGACCTGGGGACACGGAAGGGACAGAGGGACGCGGGGTGGAGGCACAGGGGCCATGGAGATCCCGAGGGGTCCCCGTGGGTGCCTCGGTGACCTCGCTGTCCCCGGCTGGCCCCAGGAGTCCCCGAAGCTGCCGAGCGGCGCCTACGAGGGCGGGGCCCTGATCAAGGCCTCGGGGAAGCTGCTGCTGCTGCAGAAGATGCTGAGGAAGCTGAAGGAGCAGAACCACCGCGTGCTCATCTTCTCCCAGGTGGGACCCCAAAAACCTCCAAAATCCCCCTAAAATATCCCCAGAATATCCCCAGAACCACCGCGTGCTCATCTTCTCCCAGGTGGGACCCCAAAAACCTCCAAAATCCCCCTAAAATATCCCCAAAATATCCCCAGAACCACCGCGTGCTCATCTTCTCCCAGGTGGGACCCCAAAAACGCCCCAAAAACCCCCAGAATCCCCCCAAAATATCCCCAGAACCACCGGGTGCTCATCTTCTCCCAGGCGGAACCCCAAAAACGCCCCAAAAACCCCCAGAATGCCCCCAAAATATCCCCAGAACCACCGGGTGCTCATCTTCTCCCAGGCGGAACCCCAAAAACGCCCCAAAAACCCCCAGAATCCCCCCAAAATATCCCCAGAACCACCGGGTGCTCATCTTCTCTCAGGCGGAACCCCAAAAACGCCCCAAAAACCCCCAGAATGCCCCCAAAATATCCCCAGAACCACCGGGTGCTCATCTTCTCACTGGTGGGAGCCTAAAAATATCCCAAATCGCCCCGAAATATCCCCAAAACCACCCCAATAATCCCCCAAACCCCCCAGCCCCCCCAAGAACCACTGGTGTGCCCAGCACAGGCTCCCAGTCCCTCCCAGTGTAACCAGTGCCAGTCCCAGCACTCCCAGTATGCCCAGTACAGGCTCCCAGTCCCTCCCAGTGTAACCAGTGCCTGTCCCAGCACTCCCAGTATGCCCAGCACAGGCTCCCAGTCCCTCCCAGTCCCTCCCAGTGTGCCCAGTGCCAGTCCCAGCACTCCCGGTGTGCCCAGCATAGGTTCCCAGTCCCTCCCAGTCCCTGCCAGTCCCTCCCAGTGTAACCAGTTGCCGCAGATGACGAAGATGCTGGACCTGCTGGAGGATTTCCTGGACTACGAGGGCTACAAGTACGAGAGGATCGATGGCGGCATCACTGGGGCCCTGCGGCAGGAGGCCATCGACCGCTTCAACGGTAGGGACAGGGATTGGGATGGGATTGGGATTGGGATTGGGACTGGGACTGGGGATTGGGGACAGGGGACAGGGATGGGGATTGGGGATTGGGGATGGGAATGGGGATGGGAATGGGGATGGGGATGGGGATTGGGATGGGATTGGGATTGGGACTGGGGATTGGGGACTGGGGACAGGGGACAGGGATGGGGATTGGGGATTGGGGATAGGAATGGGGATAGGAATGGGGATGGGAATGGGAATGGGAATGGGGATTGGGATGGGGATGGGGATGGGAATGGGGATGGGGATGGGAATGGGGATTGGGATGGGGATGGGGATGGGGATGGGGATGGGGATGGGGATGGGGATGGGGATTGGGATTGGGGACAGGGATTGGGATGGGGAGAGGGACAGGTGTTTGGATGGGGACTGGGGACAGGGATGGGGACAGGGATAGGGACCAGGGACAGGGATGGGGACAGGGGACCAGGGATGGGGACCAGGGACAGGGGGATCCAGATGTCCAGAGGGAATTCAGGTGTCCAGGGCCAGGTGTTTGGGGGGATCCAGCACCAGGTGGTTTTGGGGTGGGTTTGGGGTGTTTTTGGGGCAATTTTGGGGGGTTTTGGGTCCCGCACTGACTCCCGGGGGGCAGCACCAGGGGCGCAGCAGTGGGGATGGGTTTGGGGTGTTTTGGGGGCGATTTTGGGGGGTTTTGGGTCCCGCACTGACTCCGGGGGGGCAGCGCCGGGGGCGCAGCAGTTCTGTTTCCTGCTGTCGACGCGGGCCGGGGGCCTCGGCATCAACCTGGCGACGGCCGACACCGTGGTCATCTTCGACTCGGACTGGAACCCCCACAACGACATCCAGGTGGGCACCGGTCACCGGCACCTGGCCAGTGGCACCCACTGGGCACCTGGCTCCTGTCCAGCGTCACCTGTGCAGTGTCACCCGCTCAGCCTTGTCACCTCCCCAGTGTCACCCTCCCCTGTCTCCCCCTGTTGCCAAGTCCCTGAGGTGTCCCCAGGATGTCTCCAGGGTGACCCTGACCTGTCCCCATCCCTGCTGACCTTCAGCCAGGTGCACTGCATCAGCCGGGGTGTCCCCACAGGTCCTTGCCATGTCCCCAGGGTGTCCCCCCATGATCCTGATGTGTCCCTGGCGTGTCCCTGGGGTGTCCCCATGATGTCCCCAGGGTATCCCTGATGTGTCCCAGTCCCCGCAGACCTTCAGTGGGGCTCAGCACATCGGCCGGGCTGTCCCCCTGTGTCCCTGCCGTGTCCCCCGGGTGTCCCCCCATGTCCCTGACGTGTCCCCAGGGTGTCCCCCCATGTCCCTGACGTGTCCCTGGGGTGTCCCCACGATGTCCCCGCGGTGTCCCTGACCCGTCCCCACTGTCCCCAGGCCTTCAGCCGGGCGCACCGCATCGGCCAGGCCAACAAGGTGATGATTTACCGCTTCGTGACGCGGGCCTCGGTGGAGGAGAGGATCACGCAGGTGGCCAAGCGCAAGATGATGCTGACGCACCTGGTGGTGCGCCCGGGGCTGGGCTCCAAGGCCGGCTCCATGTCCAAGCAGGAGCTTGACGACATCCTCAAGTTTGGCACCGAGGAGCTCTTCAAGGACGAGAACGAGGGTCAGCCCCGGGGAGACGGGGCGGGGAGGGTTGGACTGGACTGGTCCGTGTTGGGCCAGACTGGGCCGTGCTGGGCTGGACTGGGTCACGTTGGGTTGTGTTGGGTTGTGGTGGGTTGTACTGGGCTATGCTGGGTTGTATTGGGTTGTGTTGGGTTGTACTGGGCCCTGTTGGGCTGTACTGGGCCATGCTGGGCTGTACTGGGCCCCGTTGAGCTGTACTGGGCCATGCTGGGCCCCGTTGGGCTGTACTGGGCCCCGTTGAGCTGTACTGGGCCATGCTGGGCCCCGTTGGGCTGTACTGGGCCCCGTTGGGCTGTACTGGGCCATGCTGGGCCACATTGGGGTGTGACAGAGCCGTGTCACGTCACATTGGAGTGCGTCCGGCCGTGTCGGCACGGGGCGGTATCCGAGTGTGTCCGGCCCTGTCCCAGCGTGTGTGGCCGCATCTGGCCATGTCCAAGAGTGTCCAGCTCTGTCCGGCCATGTCCCAGCGTGTTACGTGGTGTGGCCGAGTCCGGCCATGTCCCAGCACGTGTGGCTGTGTCCGGCTGTGTCCGAGTGTGTCCAGCCACGTCCGGCTGTGTCCCAGCACATCACGTGGTGTTGCCGTGTCTGGCCGTGACGCAGTGCGTGTGGCCGTGCCCAGCCACGTCCCAGTGCGTGTGGCCGTGTCCGGCCGTGTCCGAGCCCCTCACGCGTTGTGGCCGTGTCCGGCCGTGTCCCAGCCCCTCACACAGTGTGGCCGTGTCTGGCTGTGTCTGAGCCCATCCTGCGGTGTGGCCATGTCCGGCCGTGTCCAAGCGCCTCACGCGGTGTGGCCGTGTCCGGCCGTGTCCGAGCCCCTCATGCGGTGTGGCCGTGTCCGGCCGTGTCCGAGCCCCTCACGCGTTGTGGCCGTGTCCGGCCGTGTCCGAGCCCCTCACGCGTTGTGGCCGTGTCCGGCCGTGTCCGAGCCCCTCACGTGTTGTGGCCATGTCCGGCCGCGTCCGAGCCCCTCACGTGTTGTGGCTGTGTCCGGCCGTGTCCGAGCCCCTCATGCGGTGTGGCCGTGTCCGGCCGCGTCCAAGCCCCTCACGCGTTGTGGCCGTGTCCGGCCGCGTCCGAGCCCCTCACGTGTTGTGGCCGTGTCCGGCCGTGTCCGAGCCCCTCACGTGTTGTGGCCGTGTCCGGCCGTGTCCGAGCCCCTCACGTGTTGTGGCCGTGTCCGGCTGTGTCGCAGCCCCTCATGCGGTGTGGCCGTGTCTGGCCGTGTCCAAGCCCATCCCGCGGTGTGGCCGTGTCCGGCCATGTCCCAGCATGTGGCCGTGTCCGGCCGTGTCCCAGCCCCTCACGCGGTGTGGCCACGCAGGGGACAACAAGGAGGAGGACAGCAGCGTCATCCACTACGACAACGAGGCCATCGCGCGGCTGCTGGACCGCAACCAGGACGCCACCGACGACGCCGACGTGCAGAACATGAACGAGTACCTGAGCTCCTTCAAGGTGGCCCAGTACGTCGTCAGGGAGGAGGACAAGGTGCGACGGGGACACCGGGGGGCATTGGGGGGCACCGGGGGGCACGGGGGGCATCGGGGGACATTGGGGGGCATCAGGGGGCATCGGGGGACATTGGAGTGATGGAGCTGGGGAGCCTGGAGGAGACGGAGATGGGAAGATGCTGGGGGTGGAGGAGATGGGGATACTGGAGATGGTGGAGGTACAGGTGGTGGGGACAATGGGATGGGGACAATGGGATGATGGAGTTGGGGATACTGGAGGTGACAGAGATGATGGGGATGATGAAGATGATGATGATGATGGGGACATTGGAGATGAAGGCAATGGGATGGTGGGGATGATGGAGATGAGGATGATGGGAACAGTGGAGATGAAGGTGATGGGAAGATGGAGATGGTGATGATGATGATGATGATGGAGATAATGAAGAGGAGGATGATGGGAACAGTGGAGATGGAGACAGTGGGATGATGGAGATGATGATGGAGATGAGAATGATGATGATGATGATGACGATGATGGAGATGAAGATGATGACGATGGAGATTATGATGATGATGGAGACGGTGGAGATGAAGATGAGGATGATGATGATGGAGATGGAGATGATGATGATGACGATGGCGATTATGATGATGAGGGAGATGATGATGACGATGATGGAGACAAGGACAGGGACACCGGCGCTGGGGACGCTGTGACCAGCGCTGATCACCCCGGTGCTGACCCCTGAGGCCAGCAGGGCCCCTCGGGTGACCCCAGCTGACCCCGGGTGACCTCTGCATGTCCGACAGATCGAGGAGATCGAGCGGGAGATCATCAAGCAGGAGGAGAACGTGGACCCCGACTACTGGGAGAAGCTGCTGCGGCACCACTACGAGCAGCAGCAGGAGGACCTGGCCCGCAACCTGGGCAAGGGCAAGCGCGTCCGCAAGCAGGTCAACTACAACGACGCCGCCCAGGAGGACCAAGGTGGGCACTGGGAGGCACTGGGACACACTGGGAGGCACTGGGACACATGGGGAGGCACTGGGATGGACTGGGAGGAAACCTGGGCACAAGGGCAAGCGTGTCCACAAGCAGGTAAACTACAACGACACTGCCCAGGAGGACCCAGGTGGGCACTGGGAAGGACTGGGAAGGACTGGGACACACTGGGAGGCACTGGGAGGGACTGGGAGGCGCTGGGGGTGCGGTGTCCCCAACGCTGACGGTGTCCCCCAGACAACCAGTCCGAGTACTCGGTGGGCTCCGAGGAGGAGGACGAGGACTTCGACGAGAGGCCGGAGGGTGAGTGTCCCTTCAGTGTCCCCCATGTGCCCTGTCTGTCCCCCATGTCCCCTGTGTCCCTTCAGTGTCCCCCACAGTGTCCCCCACAGTGTCCCCTGTGTGTTCCCTGTGTGCCCCCTGTGCCCCCTGTGTGTCCTGTGTGTCCCCTGTGCCCCCTGTGTGTCCTGTGCCCCCTCAGTGTCCCCTGTGTGTCCCTTCAGTGTCCCCTGTGTCCCCTGTGTGTCCCCCATGTCCCCTGTGTCCCCCATGTCTCCTGTGTCCCCGCAGTGTCCCCTCTGTGTCCCCTGTGTCCCCTCTGTGTCCCCTGTGTGTCCCCTGTGTGTTCCCTGTGTGTCCCCTCTGTGTCCCCTCTGTGTCCCTTCTGTGTCCCCTGTGTCCCCTGTGTCCCCTGTGTCCCCTGTGTGTTCCCTGTGTGTCCCCTGTCCCCTCTGTGTCCCCTCTGTGTCCCCTCTGTGTCCCCTCTGTGTCCCCTGGGGGGGGTTTCAGGGTGTCCTGGGAAGGGTCAGGGTGGCCCAAGGGGGGGTCAGGGTGACCCTAAAGCGGGGCCAAGGTGGCCCAAGAGGGGTCAGGGTGTCCTGGGAAGGGTCAGGGTGGCCCAAGGCAGGGTTTGGGTATCCTGGGAAGGGTCAGGGTGCGGTGGGGGGAGGGGGGGGGTGGTCAGTGTGCCATGGGGGGGGTCAGGGTGTCCCAAGGGGATTTGGGGTATCCCAAGGGGGTTCAGGGTGCCCCAGAGTAGGGGTCAGGGTGCCCCAAGTGGGGGTCAGGTTACCATGGGGGGGTCCTGACCCCTCCCCTCCCCCAGGCCGGCGTCAGTCCAAGAGGCAGCTGCGAAACGAGAAGGACAAACCCCTCCCCCCACTGCTGGCCCGGGTGGGCGGCAACATCGAGGTGAGGGGACACAAGGGGCTTGGGGGGCTTGGGGACATCCCTGGAGCTTGGGGACATGGGTAAGGGGACACCGGGGGCTTGGGGACATCTCCGGGGGCTTGGGGACATCCCTGGAGCTTGGGGACATTCCAGGGGGCTTGGGGACATCCCCAGGGTTTGGGGACACTCCTGGGGCTTGGGGACACCCCTGGGGCCCTTGGTGAGGGGACACCCCCGGGGCTTGGGGACACCCCAAGGCCACCTGTGTCACCTCCAGGAGGGGTCAAGGGGTGCTGGGACAACTGAGTGACCCCTCAACACCTGGGTCCCCAAATCAGAGGGGTCAGCGGTCACCTGGAGCCCACTGTCCCCCTGTTGGGGGACAAGGAAGGGGGGTCCCTGGACACCCCTGTCCCTCAATGTCCCCTCAATGTCCCCGATGTCCCCCCCAGGTGCTGGGGTTCAACACGCGGCAGCGCAAGGCGTTCCTGAACGCGGTGATGCGCTGGGGGTGGGGGATGGCAGAGTGTCCCCTGTCCCCTGGTGTCCCCCCATGTCCTCCCATGCCCCCCGATGTCCCCCCAGGTGCTGGGGTTCAACACGCGGCAGCGCAAGGCGTTCCTGAACGCGGTGATGCGCTGGGGGATGCCCCCACAGGACGCCTTCACCTCCCAGTGGCTCGTGCGGGACCTGCGCGGCAAAACCGAGAAGGAGTTCAAGTAGGTGGCACCGGGGGCACCAGGGACAGGCAGGGGCAGCAGGGATGGGTGGTGGCATCGGGGATGGCTGGTGGCACCAGGGATGGGTGGTGGCATCAGGGATTCGTGGTGGCACCAGGGATGGGTGGTGGCACCAGGGATGGGTGGTGGCATCAGGGATGGGCAGCTGATATCAGGCACAGATGGTGGCACCAGGGACGGGTGGTGGCAGGATAGCGAGGTCCCCGTGTGTCTCCATGTCCTCTGTGTCCTTTTGTCCCCACGTCCCCTCACATCCTCGTGGTGTCCCCATGGCCCTGTTTGTCACCACGTCCTTACATCCTCGTGTCCCCTCACCTTGCTGTGCCCTCACATCTTTCTGTGTCTCCTCTGTGTCCCCTCTGTGTCCCCTGATGTTCCCAGTGTCCCCCAGTCTCCCCATGCCCTCCATTGTCATGTGTCCCCCTATGTCCCACCATGTCTGTGTCCCCTGGTGTCCCCCAATGTCCCTGTGCCCTCCATTGTCCTGTGTCCCCCCTTGTCCCCTGATGTCCCGCAGTGTCCCCCAGTGTCCCCTGATGTCCCTCTGTGTCCCCCAGTGTCCCCTAATGTCCCTCTATGTCCCTGTGCCCTCCATTGTCCTGTGTCCCCTGGTGTCTCCTCATGTCTGTGTCCCCAATGTCCCCCACTGTCCCCGCTGTCCCTGCTGTCCCCCTCTGTCCCTGCTGTCCCCGTCTGTCCCCACTGTCCCCAATGTTGCCCACTGTCCCTCAATGTCCCCCTCTGTCCTCGTCTGTCCCTGCACCACGTGATGAGCCCTTACTCAGCCGAGCGCCATCGCTGTCGGATTTCCTGGGGACCGGACGAGGCCGTGTCCCCCTCAGCCCGACACAGAGCCACCCCCGGGGTCCCCGCGTCCCCTCGGGGGGCCGGGTCTGGCCCAGGGGACGCCAGAGTGGTGGCAGGTCCCCGCCGTGACCGGCACAGCCCCAACGGGCGCCGTGACGAGGGGATGGGCTGATGGTGCGGGGACATGGGGACACCGGGGACACTGGGGACACGAGGGACACCAGGGACCTCAGGGACACTGGGGACACTGGGGACACTGGGGACACCGGGGACATCAGGGACACCGGGGACATTGGGGACACCACGGACACCGGGGACATCAGGGACCTCAGGGACACTGGGGACATTGGGGACACCACGGACACCGGGGACATCAGGGACACTGAGGACACTGGGGACACGGGGACACCTGGAGATGGGGACAGTGGAGACCTCGGGGACAAAGTCCTTGGAGATGGGGACACTGGGGACAAGGACAGTGATGGGGACACCGGAGGATAGGGCAGAGACCCAGGGCTGAGGACAGTGGGGATGACATCTGGAGACAAAGGACCTTGGGGATGCAGTCTATGGAGACAGGGACACTGGGGACAGGATCTATGGGGACAGGGACCCTGGGGACAGGAACTGTGGGGACAGGGACCCTGGGGATGAGATCTGTGGGGACAAGGACCTTGGGGGCAGGATCTATGGGAACAAGGGACACTGGGGATGAGATCTATGGGGACAAGGGACCCTGGGGACAGGACCCATGGGGACGGGGCCACTGGGGATGAGATCTATGGGGCCAGGGACCCTGGGGCAGGGTCAGTGGGGGACAGGGGACCCCAGGGACAGGAGCCGTGGGCATGGGGGCCGCTGGGAATGAGGTCTATGAGGACAGGGGACCCTGGGGCAGGGTCAGTGGGCACGGGGCCGCTGGGGCAGTGGCTCGGGGCGGTGGCAGCAGGAGGTGGCCCTGGTGCTGTCCCCAGGGCCTACGTGTCCCTGTTCATGCGCCACCTGTGCGAGCCGGGCGCCGACGGCTCCGAGACGTTCGCGGACGGCGTCCCCCGGGAGGGGCTGTCCCGGCAGCAGGTGCTGACCCGCATCGGCGTCATGTCCCTCGTCAAGAAAAAGGTACCGGGACACCGGGGACACCTGGGGACACCTGGGGTCATCCTGAACCCCTGGGGACAGCCCCGGGCACCTGGGGACACCTGGGGTCATCCTGAACCCCTGGGGACAGCCCCAGGCACCTGGGGACACCTGGGGACAGCCCTGGGAACCTGGGGACGCCTGGGGACATCCCGAACCCCTGGGGACAACCCTGGGCACCTGGGGACGCCTGGGGACATCCTGAACCCCTGGGGACAACCCTGGGCACCTGGGGACACCTGGGGACATCCTGAACCCCTGGGGACAACCCTGGGCACCTGGGGACACCTGGGGACATCCTGAGGGCACCTGGGGACACCCAGGGATGCCTGGGGACACACCTGGGCACCAGGGGACACCTGGAGACATCCTGAACACCTGGGGACACCCTTCAGTCACCTGGGACTCTCTGAAACATCTGGGGACACATCTGGGGACATCCTGAACACCTGGGGCCACCCCCTGAACACCTGGGGACGCCCTCGGATACCTGGGGACACCCTGAACACCTGGGACCCCCATGAACACTGGGATTTTGGGGTCCTCAGGGAGGTTTTTGGGGTCCCCTGACCCCTCTGTGCCCCCAGGTGCAGGAGTTGGAGCACACCAGTGGGTACTGGGCCCTGGAGGGGTTTGGGGTTCCTTGGGCAGGTTTTGACGTTCCCAGGGAGGTTTTGGGGTTCCCAGGGAGTTTTTTGGGGTCCCCTTTACCCCTCCCCAGGTGCAGGAGTTGGAGCACATCAGCAGGTGCTGGACCCTGCCCGAGCTGGGCCCTGGGGGGATTTTTAGGGTCCGTTTTGGGGTTTTTTGGTGGATTTTTTTGGGGCCTTCCCCAGGGAGGTTTCTGGGCTCCGTTTTTGGGGGTTTTTGGGGTCCCCCTGACCCCCTTTACCCCTCGCCAGGTGCAAGAGTTCGAGCACATCAACGGGCGCTGGTCCCTGCCCGAGCTGGCCCCGGAGCCCAGCGCCGACTCCAAGCGCTCGTCCCGCGCCTCCTCCCCCGCCAAGACCGGACCCCCCAGCCCCGAGCAGAGCGGCCCCCCCAGCCCCGGCCCCCCCACGCCCGGTACTGGACACCCTGGGGACACCGTGGGGACACTGTGGGGACACCTGGGAGACACTGTGGGGATTGGGGTGGAGCAGGGGACACGGGGATGAGGGGGGGAATGGGGACAGGGGGACAAGGGATGGGGACAGAGGGACAGGGGATGGGGATGGGAAAAGGGGACAGAATAGGAACAGGGGATGGGGACAGGGAACAGGATGGGGATTGGGGTGGATCAGGGAACATGGGATGGGGAAAGGGGACAGGATGGGGACAGGGGATGGGGACAGGGGACAGGGACAGGGGACAGGATGGGGACATGGGATGGGAATGGGGACAGGGGGCAGGATGGGGACAGGGGGGTGGGATAGAGGCCGGACATGGGGACAGGGTGGGACAGGGGGACAGGGGGACAGGGACAGGGGCTGGGTTGGGGACAGGGAACAGGGGATTGGGAAGATTCTGGAGATGGGGTGGGAACAGGGGGACAGGGGAGGGGAGGGGAGGGACACCCAGGGGACAGGATGGGGGCAGGATGGGGACAGGATGGGGCTGATGTCCTGATGTCCCCTGTCCCCAGCCACGCCCAGCGAGCGCGGGGACGGGCCGGGGCCACCCCCGGACAGGGAGGACGGTGACACCAGGGACGAGAAGGAGCCCAAAGGCCCTGAGAAGATGGAGACAGACGTGAGTGACAGGGCTGGCCCCAAGCCTGTCCCTAACCCTGTCCCCAGCCCTGTCCCCAGCCCTGTCCCCACCATGCCCTCCCCGTTCCCAGTCACGTTCTCCTTGTCCCCAATTCTGTCCCATCCCTGTCCCCATCCTCGTCCCCCTTTGTGTCCTTTCTGTCCCTGTCCCTGTCTCCGTCCCCTCCGCTGTCCCCCCGTCCCCTCACCGTCCCCCTCAGCGGGGGGACCCCGGGGTGATGCCCCTGCCCTGTCCCTGTCCCTATCCCTGTCCCTGTCCCTGTACCCCCATCCCCTCCTCTGTCCCCCTCAGTGGGGAGACCCCAGGGTGACGCCCCTGCCCTGTCCCTGTCCCTGTCCCTGTCCCCCCGTCCCCTCCCCTGTCCCCCTCAGCGGGGGGACCCCGGGGTGACGCCCCTATTCCTGTCCCCGCAGCCTCCCGTCCCCGAGGCGCCGCCGTCCCCGGGCGATGGCAGCGAGGCCGAGGGGCCCCGCAAGGGTGAGGAGGAGGAGGGGCCCGGCCACAGGGACCCTGAGGCCGAAGGGGCCCCGGCCCGTGAGGAGCGGCCAGGTGAGACCCCCCCCACACATCCCGGGAGACCCCAAATCCTGGGAGACATCAAATCCCTGGAAACCCCAAACGCCTGAAAACCCTAAATTCCAAAACCCCAAACCCCTGAAAACCCCAAGCCCCAGGAAACCCCAAACTCCTGTAAAACCCCAAATCCCCAAAACCACAAATCCTTGAAAACCCCAAATCTCAGAAACCCCAAATCCTGGGAAACCTGAAATCCCTGAAACACCAACTCCCTGAAAACCCCAAACCCCTGGAAAACACCAAATCCCCAAAAACCCCAAATCCCAGATACCCCAAATCCTGGGGAACCCCAAATCCCAGGAAACCCCCACTCTCAGAAAACCCCAAATCCTGGGAAAGCCTAAATCCTGGGAAACCCAGGATCGCTGAAAACCCCAAACCCCTGAAAACCCCAAATCCCTGGAAAACCCCAAATCCCAGGAAACCCCAAACCCCCCAAACCCCTGATCCCCGCTCCCATCCCGCAGGCGCCGAGGCCGAGAAGGGCTCGGGGGCAGAGAAAGGGGATGAGAAACCCCCCGAGGAGGAGCCCAAGGAGCGCCCGGGGGACCCCGACCCCAAAAGAGGTGTGGGGGGCGGGGCTTTGATGGGGGCGGGGGTTAATGGGGCGGGGCTTGACCCAGAATGGGCGGGGCTTGTGCATGGCACGTGGTTTAAGACGGGTGTGGGCGGGGCTTGTGGGGGTGGGGTTAACCCAGAGTGGGCGGGGCTTTGGTGTGGGGCGTGGGTCATCAGAGGGGCGTGGCCTAACCCGGAGGGGGCGGGGCTTAACGCAGCCCTTATCTCGTTCCCTGATGGCCAGGAAATCTTCCTGCTTAGCAGCAGGGGCTGGGGGTGTTCTGGGGGGTCCGTGGGGGGGTTGAAGGTGGTGCTGACCCCTCCCCACGTGTGGCCCCTCCTCAGGGGGCGTGGCCTAAGCCGGGGGGGTGGGGCTTAACCCAATCCTTATCTCGTTCTCATTCAATAGCTGAGAAATCTCCCCGCTTATCGGGTGGGGGAGGGGCTGGGGATGTTTTTGGGGGTCCAAGGGGGGGTCAGATGTGTTCCTGACCCCCCCCCCATGAGTGTCCCCTCTTTAGGGGGCGTGGCCTAACCCAGAGAGGGCGTGGCTAAACCCTTCTCTCATTCACTGACAGCCGGGAAATCTTCCCGCTTATCAGTGGGGTTTTGGTGGGGGTCCCAAGGTGGGGGGGGTGTCCAACGTGTCCCTGACCCCCCCGAAACGCGTCCCCTTCCCCCACAGAGGAGGTGAAGGCCGAGAAGGAGCCCAGGCCGGACCCTCGGCCCAACGGCCGGCGGGACGACAAAGCCGAGAAGCCGCGGTTCATGTTCAACATCGCCGACGGCGGCTTCACGGGTGAGGGGGCACCGGGGGGGCACCGGGGGGGGACGCAGAGGGACCCCGCAGCCCCGGGAGGGTCCCGCTGAGCCGCCGCCGTCCCCCCCAGAGCTGCACACGCTGTGGCAGAACGAGGAGCGCGCCGCCATCTCCTCGGGGAAGCTCAACGAGATCTGGCACCGGCGCCACGACTACTGGCTGCTGGCCGGCATCGTCCTGTATCCTGCGGGAATTGGGGTGTCCCTGCGGGAATTCGGGGTGTCCCCGCGGGAATTGGGGTGTCCTCGGGGTTGGTGGGGTGACACCACAGTGAGGGTGACAGCATGGTGACAGCACAGTGCTGCTGGCCGGCATCGTCCTGTATCCTGCGGGAGTTCGGGGTGTCCCTGCGGGAATTGGGGTGTCCCCGTGGCAATTGGGGTGTCCCCGTGGGAATTTGGGGTGTCTCCGTGGGAATTGGGGTGTCCCCGTGGGAATTGGGGTGTCCCCTTGGGATTTGGGGTGTTCCTGTGGGAGTTCAGGGTGTCCCTGTGGGAATTTGGGGTGTCCCCGTGGGAATTGGGGGTGTCCCTGCGGGAATTGGGGTGTCCCCGTGGGAATTGGGGGTGTCCCTGCGGGAATTTGGGGTGTCCCCGTGGGAATTGGGGGTGTCCCTGTGGGAATTTGGGGTGTCCTCAGGGCTGGGGGGGTGACAGCACAGTGAGGGTGACAGCATGGTGAAGGTGACACCGAGGTGAGGGTGACCAAGGGGTGGGTGACACCATAGTGAAGGTGACACCAAAGCAAGGGTGACACCACAGTGAAGGTGACACCAAGGTGAGGGTGACCCAGGGGTGGGTGACGTGTGCAGTGGGGACAGTGGTGACGGTGACACCGGGGACCCTCAGTGGGAGGAGCTGGTGTTGGCGATGTGGTGACACCGTGGCCTGATGGCAGCGCTGAGGGCGGCGTTGGTGAAACGGTGACGGTGACAGTGACACGGTGATGGTGACACGGTGACAGTGACATGGTGACAGTGACACGGTAATGGTGACACGGTGACCGTGACACGGTGACAGTGACACAATGGCGGTGACAGTCCCTAACGCGCTCCCGTGGCTCCATGCACTGAGCGGGAGTGACCTGGGAGGGGACAAGGGGGACGCTGGGGACAGGGTGACACCGCGAGGGCACCGTGGGGACGGTGACGTGGTGACGGTGACACGGTGACAGTGGTGTGGCGATGGTAACACGGTGACAGTCCTTGGTGGCTCTGTGCACTGAGTGGCGATGAGGACACCGGGGCTTTGGTGACACAGTGACAGTGATGGTGGCATGGGGACAGCAGTGGTGACCCAGTGACAGTGATGGTGGCATGGGGACAGCGATGGTGACACAGTGACAGTGATGGTGACATGGGGACAGCGATGGTGACGTGGGGACAGCAATGGTGACCCAGTGACAGTGATGGTGACACTGTGGCGACAGCGATGTGGTGGTGACGGTGATGCGGTGACCTGGGAGCTGTTGGGGATGAGGTGACACAGTGACGCAGTGACAGTGACATGGTGATGAGGTGGTGGTGACGCAGCAGGGGTGACGCGGCAGGGGTGACACAGCAGTGACATGGCAGGGGTGACACAGCAGTGACATGGCAGGGGTGACGCAGCAGTGGTGGTGACACAGCAGTGGTGGTGACACAGCAGTGGTGGTGACACAGCAGTGGTGGTGACACGCCAGGGGTGACACAGCAGGGGTGACGCAGCAGTGGTGGTGACACGGCAGTGGTGGTGACACGGCAGGGGTGACACGGCAGGGGTGGTGACACGGCAGGGGTGACACAGCAGGGGTGGTGATGCAGCAGGGGTGGTGATGCAGCAGGGGTGACACAGCAGGGGTGACACAGCAGGGGTGACACAGCAGGGGTGACAAGTGGAACAGAGGCGCAGCTCCGTGTGCTGGATATGGGGGACGCTGGGACGGGGTGAGGTGGTGGCACGGTGACACGGTGATGTGGTGACACAATGGCCGGGTGGCACAGTGACACAGGGACACGGCAGCAGGGTGACACAGTGACAGTCTAGCACACAGCCATGGCTACGGGCATTGGATGTTGGGGACAGGGTGATGCGGTGACACGGTACCATGGTGACAGGGTGACACAGTGACAGTGTGACAGGGTGCCAGGGTGGCAGGTGCCATGGTGACAGGGTGCCATGGTGACACAGTGACTGTGTGACAGGGTGCCAGGGTGACACAGTGAGTGTGCCATAGTGACACAGTGCCATGGTGACACAGTGATGTGGGGATGCAGTGACAGGGTGCCACAGTGCCAGGGTGCCACAGTGGCACAGTGACAGAGTTCCAGGGTGACACGGTGCCAGTCCTTAGCGCGCAGCCACGGCTCCGTGTGCTGGATGTGGGGGATGTTGGGGACAGGGTGATGTGGTGACGCAGTGACAGTGTGCCAGGGTGACACAGTGCCAGGGTGCCACGGTGACACGGTGCCAGTCCTTAGCGTGCAGCCACGGCTACGCGCGCTGGACCGACATCCAGAACGACGGCGCCTTCGGGGTCATCAACGAACCCTTCAAGGGCGAAGCCTCCAAAGGGAACTTCCTGGAGATGAAGAACAAGTTCCTCGCACGCCGCTTCAAGGTCAGCGCCCGCGGCGGCACGGGGGGGACGGCCAGGGTGGCATGGGGGTGGCACGGGGGTGGCACTGAGGGTGGCACGGGGGTGATGGTGAGGGTGGCACGGGGGTGATGCTGAGGGTGGCACAGGGGGTGGCAGTGAGGGTGTACGGGCATGGCACTGAGGGTGGCACAGGGGTGATGCTGAGGGTGGCATGGGGGTGACTGTGGGGTTGGTACGGGGGTGGCACTGAGGGTGGCACGGGGGTGGCAGTGAGGGTGTACAGAGGTGACAGCAAGGGTGGCACAGGGGTAGCACTGAGGGTGGCACAGGGGTGATGGTGAGGGTGGCACAGGGATGGCACTGAGGGTGTACAGGGGTGATGCTGAGGGCGGCACGGGGGTGGCAGCGAGGGTGGCACAAGGGTGACAGTGAGGGTGGCACAGGGGCGATGGTGAGGGTGGCGCGGAGGTGACACTGAGGGTGACTCAAACCTGGACCCACTAACACCTGGGTGCTCCAGATGTTGAGATCAGGGATGGACTCACCAACATCTGCGTCCTCCAGATGTTGAGTGAGATCAGGGCCGGGCCCCCACCCCCCACACCCCCCACCCCCCAGATGTTCAGATCAGGGCTGGGCCCCCAACCCCCTGCACCCTCCAGATGTTGAGATCAGGGCTGGACCCACCAACACCGGAGTCCTCCAGATGTTGAGCAAGATCAGGGCTGGGCCCCCTGCACCCCCCAGATGTTGAGCGAGATCAGATCCTGGCCCCCACCCCCCCCAGATGCTGAGATCAGGGCCAGACCCCCCACCCCCCACACCCCCCAGATGTTGAGCAAGATCAGGGCCGCACCCCCCACCCCCCGCACCCCCCATCCCTTGCTGACCCCAGCCCCCAGCCCGGCCCCGTGTAACCCCTGGCCCCCCCCCGCAGCTGCTGGAGCAGGCGCTGGTGATCGAGGAGCAGCTGCGCCGCGCCGCCTACCTGAACATGACGCAGGACCCCAGCCACCCCGCCATGGCCCTCAACACGCGCTTCGCCGAGGTCGAGTGCCTGGCCGAGAGCCACCAGCACTTGTCCAAGGAGTCGCTGGCGGGCAACAAGCCCGCGAACGCCGTCCTGCACAAGGGTAAGAGGCGGGGGGGCCGGCGAGGCCGGCGCGGCCGCCCCGTGTAGCCTCGCACCTCTGTACGCGTCCAGCAACCATTAAAGAGGGGTTCTGCTCCCAACCGCCGCCTCCCGGTGTGTCCTTGCTCTGCGTGTGCTTTCTGGGGGCCTGGGGCGCGCCGGGGAGGGGCCGCGAGCTGCCCGCCGGTGGTTTCGGGGCGCGAGTAAAGCCGGAGTAAAGCCGGAGTAAAGCCGGAGTAAAGCCGGAGTAAAGCCGGAGTGAGGAGGGGCGCGGATTGAGGGGCTCCCGGGCTGTGGCTTGGCGCTGAGGTGTCGCTGCTGAGTATCTGTGGTGTAAACCTGGAGTGTGTCCCTAGTGCCGTCCTGTGTGTATCTCTGGAGTAGTTCCCGCCTCCCTTGCCCTCCCTCCCTCCCCTCCCCTCCTCGGGGGTGTTTTTGCGGAGTATCCCCCGAGTATCCCCGCGGGCGGAGTGGCCGCGGTGCATGCCGGGAGTAAGGCTGGAGTAAGGCTGGAGTAGCGCCGGTGTCTGCATGCGCCGCCGGAGCGCCCCCAGTGTAAGCCCGGAGTATCCCCGGAGTAGTTAGCGAGCAAAGCCCAGAGTGCTCCAGGGGCTGTGCTGAGCAAGCCCGGAGTATCCCCGGTGTGTTTAACGCCAGGAGTATCCCCGGAGGAAGCGAGGAGTAGCGCTGGTGTTGGCGGCAGGCCCTGGCGCCCATGGCAGGAGTAACCCCCGAGTAGGGGGTGAGGCTGCCCCAAGTAGCTCTGGTGTGGCTGTGGAGGATCCCTGGCGTGTCCCAGGTCTTTGGTGTGGCTGAGGAGTAAACCTGGAGTATCTGAGGAGATACTCTGAGTAAACCTGGAATATCTCCGGAGTACCCAAGGGGATACTCAGAGTAAGCTTGGAGTATCTCTGAAGTACCTGAGGAGATACTCAGAGTAACCCTGGAGTATCTCCAGAGTGAGTGAGGCCCACCCTGAGTAAGTCAGGAGTAAACCTGGAGTAACTCCAGAGTACACCCGGAGCAAGCCAGGAGTACCCCCAGAGTAACTTTGGAGCACCCCCCAAGTACTCCCAGCCTACTCCAACCCCCCCTCCCCCCCCGAGCATGTGCCCCTCCCCCCGTGCAGGTCGCAGGCGCTGAGTATCCCCCGAGTACCTCCCCGCCTCCTCCCTCTCCCCCTCCCCACTCCCCGTTCTCACGTGAGTATCTCCCACCCCCCTCCCCGTATCCCATTGGTAACCCGTGAGTAACCTGCGAGTAACCTGCGAGTAACCTGCGAGTAACCTGCGAGTAGGTGCGGGACGGCCCCCCGGCGCTGACGGGCCCCCCCCGCCCCTGTTTTTGTCTCTCTGTGCTGTGCCCCCCCGGCGCCGGCAGTGCTGAACCAGCTGGAGGAGCTGCTGAGCGACATGAAGGCGGACGTGACGCGCCTGCCGGCCACCCTGTCCCGCATCCCCCCCATCGCCGCCCGCCTCCAGATGTCCGAGCGCAGCATCCTCAGCCGCCTGGCCAGCAAGGGCACCGAGAGCCACCCCCCGCCCGTGAGTCGCCCCCCCGACGCGCCCCGGGGACGCGGCCGCTGTCCTGGGATGTCCACTCTGTCCTGGGGATACGGCCACTCTGTCCTGGGATGTCCACTCTGCCCCGGGGACGTGGCCACTCTGTCCTGAGATGTCCACTCTGCCCCGGGGACATGGCCACTGTCCTGGGATGTCCACTCTGCCCCGGGGATACAGCCACCCTGCCCTGGGGTGTCCACCCTGCCCTGGGGACGTGGCCACTGTGCCACGGGGACACAGCCACTGTCCTGGGATGTCCACTCCGCCCTGGGGACACGGCCACTCTGTCCTGGGGACACGGCCACTGTGCTGGGGACTCGGCCACTCTGTCCTGGGGATGTGGCCACTCTGTCCTGGGATGTCCACTCTGTCCTGGGGACACGGCCACTGTGCCATGGGGACATCCCCACTCTGCCATGGGGATGTGGCCACTGCCATGAGGACATGGCCACTCTGTCCTGGGATGTCCACTCTATCCTGGGGACATCTCCAGCCACCCTGGGGACATCCCCCCACCCTGGGGACACCCCTCACCCACCCTGGGGACCCCCCTCACCTCGGGCACACCCCATCCTGGGGACCCCCCTCGCCTCGGGGGGCTCTGGCGGCAGCGGGAGGTGACAGCGGGGTCCCCTTGTCCCCAGACCTTCCCGCCGGGGCCCTACGCCACCCCCCCGAGCTACGGGGGCACCTTCGGGACCCCCCCGGCCGGAGCCCTGCCCCCCCCCGGGGGGGCCAACTACAGCCAGATGCCACCCGGCTCCTTCATCTCCGGTGAGGGTCCCCAGAGACGGGGACATTGCAGGGGTCCCCGAAAACCGGGGGACATTGGGGGGGTCCTAAAATGGGGGGGAAATTTGGGGGGTCCCAAAATGGGGGGACATTTGGGGGGGGGGTCCCCAAAGACGGCAACATTCAGGGGGTCCACGAAACTTGGGGACATTCGGGGGGTCCCTGAAAACTGGGGGATGTTGGGTGGGGGTTCCTGAAATGGAGACCTGGTGGGGGGGAGCCCAAAAATGGGGGCACTGGGGGGGGTTCCCAAAATGGGGGGACATTTGGGGGGTCCCAAAATGGGGACATGGGGGAAGAGCTCTGGTCCATGGGTGGGGGGGGGGGGGTCTGGGGTCCCTGGGGGGGTCGTTGAGGGGTCCCCGGGTGTTTCCATGGGTGGGGGGTCCCGGGGGGGGTCCCAAGGGGTTTCCATGGGTGGAGGGGGTCCCTGGGGGGGTCCCCGGGTGTTTCCATAGGTGGGAGGGTCCCTGGGGGGGTCCCCGGGGGTTTCCATGGGTGGGGGGGTCCCTGGGGGGGGTCCCGGGGGGTTTCCATGGGTGGGGGGGAATCCCTGGGGGTTTCCATGGGTGGGGGGGGTCACTGAGGGATCCCCGGGGGTCTCTGTGCCCCCGCCGACCCCCCCGTGCCCCCCCCAGCCGCCAACGGGCCCCCGGTGCTGGTGAAGCGGGAGCGCGAGGCCGAAGGGCGGGAGAAGAAGGAGCCGCGGGGGGGGGAGGTGATCTGCATCGACGACTGAGATCGGGGGGCCCTGGGGGGGGCCCCCCCCGCCCGGGGACGGCCCCCCCGACTGCCCCCAACCCCCCCCATTGCCAGGAAACGCCCGAATTCACCCCAAATCCGGCGGGGGGGGGGGTGGGGTTGGGGGAGGGGCAGCGCCCCAGGGTGGGGGTGGGGGCGGTTATTTTTTTGGGGGGGGGTGGTGGGGGGGGGCGAGGACCACTGCGATTATAAATATGAATATATAAATATGAATATATCCCCGGGCGGGGGGGGTCCCCTGAGGGCCCCTCGGGGTCCCCACGGTGTCCCCAGGGGCCCCCCCCCCCCCCCCCCCCCCCCCCCCCCGGGCTCGGGCTCTTGTTTAACCGCAGCGAATAAACCCCGAAACCTTGGCTACGGCCGCCGCCTCCGCCTGGGCTGGGACACACGGACACGGGGTCTGGGGACACACGGACACGGGGGGACACATGGACACGGGGGGGACACGGGGGGACACACGGACACGGAGGGACACACGGACACGGGGGGGACACGGGGGGACACACGGACACGGGGGGACACACGGACACGGAGGGACACACGGACACGGGGGGGGGACACGGGGGGACACACGGACAGGGGGGGGACACACGGACACGGGGGGACACACGGACACGGGGGGGACACGGGGGGACACACGGACATGGGGGGACACACGGACACGGAGGGACACACGGACACGGGGGGGACACACGGACACGGAGGGACACACGGACACGGGGGGGACACGGGGGGACACACGGACATGGGGGGACACACGGACACGGAGGGACACACGGACACGGGGGGGACACATGGACACACGGACATCAGGCCTGGGGACACACGGACACACGGACACGGGGGGGACACAGGAACAGGGGGCAGGGGAGGGGACAGGGGACAGGGACGATGGGGCCACCGTGGGGCAGTGGTCAGCTGGGGGGTGGTGGCCACTATGGGGTGGTCATGGCCACTGTGGGGGTGGTCATCCATGGGGGGCGGTGGCCACCATAGGGAGGGTCAATCGTGAGCTGGTGGCCACCATGGGGATGGTCATGGTCACCCATGGGGTCACAGCCACCACGAGTCCTGGGGTGGTCACCATGGGGCCATTTGTGGCCGTGGCCACCGTGGGGACGGTCACTCGTGGGGTCACCCCCCCTCCATGTCCCCGTTCCCCCCCCAGGTGGGGGATGGGCGCTGCCCCCGCCCCTCCCCCATCAGTGACGTCACACGGAGCCCAACGAGGTTTATTTACAGCGGGGGGAGGGGACAGTGAGGGTGGGGGGGGGGACAGGGGCGTCCCCAAGGCACCGGGGGAGGGGCGGCTGCGGCCGTGACGTCATCATGACGTCGCCGCGACGTCACCGCGCCGCCGTGGTGTCGCTCTGATGGATGACGTCACTCCCACGTTCCCCATGACGTCACCGCCACGTCCCGGCGATGTCCCCGCGTGCGTGCGGCCGTGGGGGGAGGGGCGGGGCCGGGGAGGGGCGGGGTCAGTGCCGGGCGCGCGCGATGGCCACGCCCAGCAGCCCGGCCACGCCCATGACCACGCCCCCCACGATGGCCGCGCCCACCAGCCCGTCTGGGGGGAGGGGGGGGACAGGAGGGGACAGAGGTCACGGGGGGGTCACAGGGGGACACAGCCCCTCCCCCGCCATGGGAACTGGGGGTCACTGGGGGGGGTCACTGAGGGGTCACTTTGGGGCTTTAAGGGTCATTCTGGGTCACTGGGGGTCACTCCTGGTCATTGGGGTCACTGAGGGGTCACTTTGGGGCTTTAAGGGTCATTCTGGGTCACTGGGGGTCACTGAGGGTCACTGGGGGTCACTCTTGGTCATTGGGGGGATCACTGGGGGTCTCTAAGGGTCACTCTGGGTCACTTTGGGCATCAGTGGGTCACTGTGGGTCACTGTGGGTCATTGGAGGGTCACTGGGAGTCCTTATGGGTCACTCTGGGTCACTGGGGTCACTCAGGGCAGTCCCTGGGGTCACAGGGGAGTCCCTGTGGGGTCACTCTTGGTTACTTGGGTCACTGTGGGGTCATTGGGGTCACTGTGGGGTCACTGTGATTCTCTAAGGGTCATTCTGGGTCACTGGGGTCACTCAGGGAGGGTCCCTGGGGCCACTGTGGGATCATTGGGGTCTCTGGGGGGGTCACTGTGAGTCTGTAAAGGTCATTCTGGGGTCACTCGTGGTCATTGGGGTCACTGGGGGGGCTCTAGGGGTCACTCTGGGTCACTGGGGTCACTCGGGAGGGGGTCTCTGGGGTTACTGTGGGGTCAATTGGGGTCACTCTAGGGGTCAGTGTGGGTCCCATGTCCACCTGTGCCCCTCCCATGTCCCTCTGTCCCCCCCAGTGCCCCCCAGTGCCCCCCGGCCCCTCTGTCCCCCCTCTGTCCCCCCAGTGCCCCCCCGTGCCCCCCAGCCCCGGCCCCGCTGCCCCCTCACCGCGCCTCAGGCGGCTCCGGACGCGGCTCCGCAGCCTCAGCACCTGCGGGTTCTGGGGCTCCGCAGCCAGGAGCCGCTCCAGGTGCTCCAGGGAGCGCTCGTACTCCTGGGGGGGCACCTGGGTCACCTCCTGTTCCCTGTGTCACCTCTGTCACCTTGTCACCTCCTGGGTCACCTCCTGTTCCCTGTGTCACCTCCTGTCAGCTCCTGTCACCTCTGACACCTCTGTCACCTCCTGGGTCACCTCCTGTGTCACCTTCTGTGTCAGCTCCCTGTCCCCTTCCTGTCACCTCTGTCACCTCCTGGGTCACCTCTGTCTCCTCCTGTGTCACCTCCTGTTCCCTGTGTCACCTCCTGGGTCACCTCCTGTGTCACCTTCTGGGTCAGCTCCCTGTCCCCTCCCTGTCACCTCTGTCACCTCCTGTCCACTGTGTCACCTCTGACACCTCCTGTCACCTCCCTGAGCCTCCTGCCCCTGCTCCAGGGAGCGCTCGTACTCCTGGGGGGGCACCTCTGTCACCTCCTGGGTCACCTCTGTCACCTCCCTGTCACCCTGTGTCACCTCCTGTCCCCTGTGTCACCTCCTGTCCCCTGGGTCACCTCTGACATCTCTGTCACCTCCTGGGTCACCTCCTATTCCCTCTGCCCCCTCCCTGTCCCCTCCTGTCATCTCCTGTCCCCTCCCTGAGCCCCCCGTGTTTCCTCTTGGTCCCCCCCAATGTCTCCGATGCCCCCCCGATGGCCCCCTCCTGCCCCCCGACGTCCCCCAAATGTCCCCTCAATATCCCCAATGCCCCCCCCAATGTCCCCAATCCCCCCTGATGTCCCCGATGTCCCCCCAATGTCCCCCCAGTACCCCCCAATGCCCCCCGATGCCCCCCAAGGTCCCCTCTGTCCCCCCCGCTGCCCCCCAATGCCCCCCAATGCCCCCCGCTGCCCCCACCTTGAGCCGGTAGTTGCCCAGGGCCAGGTAGAACAGGACATCGCGCTGCTCCTCCGGGGGGGTCTCGGGCAGCAGCTCTGGGGGGAGGGGAGGGGGCGGGGACAGGGCCGTGAAACCCCCCCAGAGACCCCCAACCCCGAATATTTCCCCCGTAGCGCCCCCAGCCCCTTGAAAGCCCCCCGTAACCCTCCCAAAGCCCCCAGAGCCCCCTCATGGCCCCTCCCAGCCCCCCCACAGCCCCCCAGGACCCCTCAGAACCCCCCCAGTCCCCCACAACAGCCCCGCCCCTCGCCATGGACACGCCCCCTGTGCTGGCCCCGCCCCCTCTGCTCAGCAGCGCCCCCTGCGGGTGACGTCAGTGCTGTGTTAGCCCCGCCCCCAGCCCCAGCCCCGCCCCCCTGCGTTAGCCCCGCCCCTCACCGCGCAGCAGCGCCACCCCGCGGGCGATGTCAGTGCTGTGTTAGCCCCGCCCCCAGCCCCTAGCCCCGCCCCCAGCCCATGGCCCCGCCCCTCACCGCGCAGCAGCGCCACCCCGCGGGTGATGTCAGTGCTGTTAGCCCCGCCCCCAGCCGTTAGCCCCGCCCCTGTGCGTTAGCCCCGCCCCTCACCGCGCAGCAGCGCCACCCCGCGGGCGATGTCAGTGCTGCGTTAGCCCCGCCCCCAGCCGCTAGCCCCGCCCATGGCCCCGCCCCTCACCGCGCAGCAGCGCCACCCCGCGGGTGATGTCAGTGCTGTTAGCCCCGCCCCCAGCCGCTAGCCCCGCCCCTCACCGCGCAGCAGCGCCACCCCGCGGGCGATGTCAGTGCTGTGTTAGCCCCGCCTCCAGCCGTTAGCACCCCCAGCCCTAGCCCCGCCCCCAGCGCTAGCCCCGCCCCTCACCGCGCAGCAGCGCCACCCCGCGGGCGATGTCCTCCCGGTAGCGGCTCCGCACCAGGCCCCAGCCGTACTCGAACCGGCACTGCCGCGACAGCGCCCCCTGCTGGAGCTCCGCCGCGTAGCGCCGCTCCAGAGCCTGCGGGGGGAGGGGTCAGTGAGGGGTCAGGAGGGGTCAGTGGGGGTCAGAGGGGTCAGTGAGGGGTCAGTGGGGGTCAGAGGGGTCAGTGAGGGGTCAGGGAGGGGTCAGTGGGGTCAGGGAGGGGTCAGTGAGGGGTCAGGAGAGGTCAGGAGGTCCGCGAGGGGCAGTGAGGTCAGTGAGGGGTCAGGAAGGGGTCAGGAGGGGTCAGTGGGGGGTCAGAAGGGGTCAGAGGGGTCAAGGAGGGTCAGGAGGGGTCAGGAGGGGTCAGAGGAGTCAGGGAGAGGTCAGGAAGGGTCAATGGGGGTCAGCAGGGTCAGGAGGGGTCAGGGAGGGGTCAGGAGGGTCAGGGGGGTCAATGAGGGGGCAGTGTGGGGTTAGTGAGGGGGCAGTGGGGTCAGAGGGGTCAGTGAGGGGTCAGAGAGGGGTCAGTGGGGTCAGAGAGGGGTCAGTGGGGGGTCAGGAGGAGACAGGGAGGGGTCAGAGGGGTCAGAGGGGTCAGAGGGGTCAGTGAGGGGTCAGTGAGGGGTCAGGAGAGGTCAGTGGGGTCAGGAGAGGTCAGTGGGGTCAGGAAGGGTCAGGAGGGGGCACAGGGGAGGGGTCAGGAGCTGCGGGGTCATTTGGCCACAGGGTCAGCAGTTATGGGGTCAGGGGTCAGAGGTCATGGGGTGGGGCCGTGGGGGTCAGAGGGGTCAGTGGCGTGGAGGGGTCACTGGGGGTGGTCAGTGGGAGACCCTGCCCGCCCTGGGGGCTCTGGGGGGGCACTGGGACGGGACTGGGAGCACTGGGTGGGCACTGGGGGGGCACTGGGGGCACAGGGGGGGCACTGGGACAGGACTGGGAGCACTGGGGGGGTACTGGGATGGTACTGGGGGTACTGGGGGGGCACTAGGGGGGCACTGGGGGGGCACTGGGACAGGGCTGGGAGCACTGGGGGGTACTGGGGGGGCACTGGGGGGCACAGGGGAGGCACTGGGACAGGACTGGGAGCACTGGGGGGGTACTGGGATGGTACTGGGGGCACTGGGGAGGCACTGGGGGGGCACTGGGGGGGCACTGGGACAGGGCTGGGAGCACTGGGAGGGTACTGGGATGGTACTGGGGGCACTGGGGAGGCACTGGGGGGGCACTGGGGGGGCAGTGGGACGGGACTGCGAGCACTGGGGGGGTACTGGGAACAGTGGGGGGGCACTGAGACGGGACTGGGGGCACTGGGGGGGTACTGGGGGAGCACTGGGGGGCGGGGCTCGCTTAGTGGGCGGGGCCACGACGCGTTGGGGGCGGAGCTACCTCGAAAAGGGGCGGGGCTAATCCCGAAGGCGCGCCGGGGGGTCCCAAAGGGGGCGTGGCATCTCAGGTGGAGGCGTGACCTCGTAGTGGGCGTGGTTATGGCGGAGGGGGCGTGGCCACGGCGGCTACAGCGGCAAAAGGGGGGCGCGGGCCGGGTGCAAAAGGGGCGTGGCCGGGGGGGGTCGCGGCTGTTTGGGGGGTGCATGGGGTGGGTGTGGCCTCCCAAAGGGGGCGTGTCCAGGCGCGGGGGGGCGTGGCCTCACCATCAGATCTTCCACCGCCACCACATCGTCGAACTCGGGGTCCATCGCACCCGGAAGCGCCGCCGGAAGTGAAGGCGGACGTGACGGCTTATCCCCGCCCCCCTTTCCCCGCCCCGCGCCGCCATTGGCCGCTCCCCCTACGAGCCGCGCTCCGATTGGCTGCGGCGCCAGTGAGGCCCGCCGCGATTGGCTCCGCCCCGCGTCAATCACCGCCCAGCCGCCGCCATGGCCGCGTACCGGGTGCGGGTCCGCACCGGCACCGCTCCCGCCGCCGGCACCAGCGACGCCATCGCCGTGACGCTCGTGGGGACCCGCGGGCGCAGCCCCAGGACGGCCCTCGACCGCTGGGGTCCCGACTTCGGCATCGGCGCGGTGAGAAACGGAGGGGGGGACAAGGGGAGAGGGGTGCGTGAGGGGAGTGGGGGGGGCCTGGGCAGCTCTGAGGGGAGGGGGGGGCAGGATGGGGATTTGGGGGGGCTCTGGGGAACTTTGGGGGGGCTGTGTCATTTCTGGGGGGGCAGGAGGGGCTTAGAGGGTCCTGTGGGGAGCAGAGTGGGGATTTGGGGGGGCTCTGGGGGGGACTTTGGGGGGGCTGTGTCACCTCTGGGGGGGTCAGGAGGGGCTTAGAGGGTCCTGGGGAGGGTTTTGGGGAGTCTGGGGGACATTTGGGGGGGCTGTGTCACCTCTGGGGGGGTCAGGAGGGGCTTAGAGGGTCCTGGGGAGGGTTTTGGGGAGTCTGGGGGACATTTGGGGGGGCTGTGTCACCTCTGGGGGGGTCAGGACAGCCATAGGGGGATGTTGGGGGGGCTGGGGGACACCTGGGTCCCTTTTTGGGGGTCTTGGGGGACACTTGGGTCCCTTTTTGGGGGTCTTGGGGGACATCTGTGTCCCCTCAGGGAGCAGCAGCCCCCCCAAAAGGGACCCAGGTCTCCTCATCCCCCCAAAAGGGACCCCGGTGTCCCCAGGATCCATAAAAGGAGACTCAGATGTCTTCAAGCCCCCCAAAAGGGGACCCAGGTGTCCCCAAGACCCCCAGAAGGGGACCCAGATGTCCCCAAGACCCCCAAAAAGGGACCCAGATATCCCCCAGCCCCCCAAAAGGGACTCAGATGTCCCCAAGATCCCCAAAAGGGAACCCTGGTGTCCCCCAGCCTCCCCAGAAGGGACCCAGATGTCCTCAAGACCCCAAAAGGGGATCCAGATGTCCCCAAGACCCCCAAAAGGAAACCCTGGTGTCCCCAAGACCCCCCAGAAGGGACTCAGATGTCCCCAGGCCCCCCAAAAAGGGACTCAGATGTCCCCAGGCCCCCCAAAAGGGGACTCAGATGTCCCCAAGACCCCCAAGAGGGCACCCCAGTGTCCCCCAACCCCCCCAAAAGGGAATGAGATGTCCCCAAGACCCCCCAAAAGGGAACCCTGGTGTCCCCAAGACCCCCCAGAAGGGACCCAGATGTCCCCAAGACCCCCAAAAAGGGAACCCTGGTGTCCCCCAGCCTCCCCAGAAGGGACCCAGATGTCCTCAAGACCCCAAAAGGGGACCCAGATGTCCCCAAGACCCCCAAAAAGGGAACCCCGGTGTCCCCCAGCCCCCCCAAAAAGAGCACGCAGGCACTGAGGGGGACACTGGGTGCCGTGGGGGTGCCACCCAGGGCGGGGCTGGCACAGGTGACCCTCCGTGGGTGGCCCCGGGGCCACGGGGACGGTGTCGCCATCGCCGGCAGGGTGGGGCCGGGGCCACGGGGCCGCGGGGACGGTGACACAGCGCTGTGGCAACGGGGACACGGGGGTGTGACAGTGATGGTGACAACGGTGACACAGCGTTGTGGCAACGGGGACACGGGGGTGTGACAGTGATGGTGACAACGGTGACACAGCGCTGTGGCAACGGGGACACGGGGGTGTGACAGTGATGGTGACAACGGTGACACAGCGCTGTGGCAATGGGGGCACCACTGTGGCAACGGGGACACGGCTGTGGCAATGAGAACACGGCTGTAGCAATGGGGACATGGCGTTGTGACAGTGATGGTGACAATGGTGACACAGCGCTGTGGCAACAGGGACACGGCTGTAGCAATGGTGACACGACTGTGGTAATGGGGACACGACTGTGGCAATGGGAACATGGTGGTGTGACGGTGATGGTGACAATGGTGACACCGTGGCTGCTGGGGACACGGGGGTGTGACAGTGATGGTGACAACGGGGACACGGCACTGTGGCAATGGTGACACCACTGTGGCAACAGGGACACGGCTGTGGCAATGGGGACATGGTGGTCTGATGGTGATGGTGGCAATGGTGACACAGCACTGTGGCAATGGGGACACGGCTGTAGCAATGGGGACACGGTGGTGTGACGTTGATGGTGGCAATGGTGACACAGCGCTGTGGCAACAGGGACACAGCTGTGGCAATGGGGACACGGCTGTGGCAATGGGGACATGGTGGTCTGATGGTGATGGTGGCAATGGTGACACAGCGCTGTGGCAATGGGGACACAGTGCTGTGACAGTGATGGTGACAACAGTGACACCGTGGCTGCTGGGGACACGGGGGTGTGACGGTGATGGTGCGGGGTGGTGTCACGGTGACAGCAGTGATACAGCAGTGCTGGCCCGGTGCTGGGGACGCAGCAGCGGTGACAGCGGTGACGTAGGCATGGTGACACTGTTGACACTTCCACAGTGGGTGATGGTGGTGGCTCGGTGACTCAATGATGGTGACGCTGTTTACACTTCTGCAGCGGGTGATGGTGGCTCGGTGACGCGGTGGTGGTGGTGGCACAGCGATGTGACAGCGGTGACGCAGCACTGGGGACAGCGGTGGCACAGCAATGGTGACAACGATGGCCTGGTGATGGTGACAATGGTGACACAGCAATGGTGACGACAGTGGCCTGATGATGGTGGCAGCGGTGGTGACACAGTGACAGTAACACAGCGATGGTGACAACAGTGATGTGGCGATGGTGACAACGGTGATGCAACAATGGTGATGACAGTGGCCTGGTGATGGTGGCAGCGGTGACGCAGCGATGGTGACAGCGGTGGCCTGGTGATGGTGACAAAGGTGACACAGCGATGGTGACAGCGGTGGCCTGGTGGTGGTGGCAGCGCCGCAGTGACAGTCCCTGTGTCCCCACAGGTGACCAAGTACCTGGTTCGGTGACACAGTGACGCTGTCCCCAATATCCCCATTGTCCCCTCAGGTGGCCAAGTACCTGGTGCGGTGACAGTGACACAGTGACACACTGACACTGTCCCCATTGTCCCCATTGTCCCCTCAGGTGGCACAGTGACACTGTCCCTAGTATCCCTGTTGTTCCCTCAGGTGACGCAGTGACACACTGACAGTGTCCCCAGTGTCCCCATTGTCCCCTCAGGTGACAAGAGTACGAGGTGCAGTGACACAGTGACAATGTCCCCATTGTTCCCATTGTCCCCTCGGGTGACACACTGACACACTGACACAGTGACACTGTCCCCAGTGTCCCCTCAGGTGACTGAGTATCTGGTTTGGTGACAATGACACAGTAACACACTGACAATGTCCCTATTGTCCCCTCAGGTGACAGAGTACAAGGTGCTGTGACACAGTGACAACGTCCCCATTGTTCCCATTGTCCCCTCGGGTGACACACTGACAAAGTGACACACTGACACTGTCCCCAGTGTCTCCTGGGGACAGTGTCACTTCTCGGTGACAGAGTACGAGGTACACTGACACGGTGACGCACTGATACACTGACAATGTCCTCATTGTCCCCTCAGGTGACACACTGACACACTGACATTGCCCCCACTGTCCCCTCACAGGTGACAGAGTACACCGTCCCTGTCCCCCGGCCCCTGGGGCGGCTGCTGCTGGTGCAGTGACAGTGGCACAGTGACACTGACAGTGACAGTGACACAGTGACAGTGACACAGTGACACAGTGACACTGACACCCTGACTCTGTCCCCACTGTCCCCTCACAGGTGACAGAGTACACCGTCCCTGTCCCCCGGCCCCTGGGGCGGCTGCTGCTGGTGCAGGTGCACAAGGGGCCCTGCGGGGGCCTCCCCGAGAGCTCCTGGTACCTGGAGACCCTCAGCGTGTGGGGACAGGGCGGGGACAGCGCTGGGGACACCGCGGAGCACGGGGACGGCGACAGCGGCGACAGCGGGGACAGCGAGGAGGAGGAGGAGGAGGAAGGCAACAGCGAGGATGAGGTGACGGAGGAGGAGGGCACAGAGGACGAGGGGACAGGGGACAGCGAGGGGACGGGGGACACCGACGAGGAGGAGTTGGAGGAGGAGGAGGAGCTGGAGGAGGAGGAGGAGGAGCCTGAGGACATGGAGGGTGACATCGGCACTGCCACCGCAGGTAAGGGCGGTGACACTGCAGGGACACCGGCAGTGCCACGGGTGACACCTGTGATGGTCCAGGTGCCATTGGCACTGCCATGGGTGACATTGGCACTGCCACAGGTGACACCTGTGATGGTCCAGGTGATGTCACCACCTGCAGAAGTGACACCTGTGACACTGCAGGTGACGTCACCACCTGCAGAAGTGATGCCTGTGACAGTACAGGTGACATCACCACCTGCAGAAGTGACACCTGTGACAGTCCAGGTGACATCACCCCCGCAGGTGACCCCACTGCCACCGCAGGTGACCCCGATGATGCCTCCCACCCTGGGCCCTTCCACTTCCCGTGCTACCGCTGGCTCGAGGGCTACGGCACCTGGGAGCTGCCCGAGGGCACAGGTGGGGACACCTGGGAACACCTGGGGACACCTGGAAACACCTGGGGACACCTGGGAACACCTGGGGACACCTGGGGGACACCTGGGGACACCTGGGAACACCTGGGGGACACCAGGGACACCTGGGGACACCCTGGGGACACGTGGGGACACCCAGGGACACCTGGGAACACCTGGGGACACCTGGGAACACCTGGGACACCTGGGAACACCTGGGGACACCTGGGAACACCTGGGACACCGGGGGACACCAGAGGACACCTGGGGACACCGGGGGACACTTGGGGACACCCAGGGACACCTGGGAACACCTGGAGACACCTGAGGGACACCTGGGGACAGCTGGGGACACCTGGGACACCTGGGGGACACCTGGGGACACCTGGGAACACCTGGGGACACCTGGGACACCTGGGGACACCCTGGGGACACGTGGGGACACCTGGGAACACCTGGGACACCCGGGACACCTGGGAACACCTGACTGTCCCCCCGCCGTGTCCCTGACCATGTCCCCACAGCCACCACGCCGGCCATGGAGCAGCACCCGCGGCTGCGGCGGCAGCGCCAGAGGTACCTGGTGCAGCAGCGCCGGCGCTACAGGTGAGGGCACGGGTGGCACTGTCACCTCCGGGGGTGTGGCACTGCCAGGTGTGTCCCTGTCACCCCCAGGTGTGTGTGTGTGTGTCCCCAGGGGTGTCCCTGTCCCCTCAGGTGTGTCCGTGTCATCCCCCCAGGTGTGTGTGTGTGTGTGTCCCCAGGTGACCCTCCTGTGACCCCCCCGTGTCCCCCCAGGTGTGTTTGTGTCCCCAGGTGTGTCCCTGTCCCCCTGTGACCACCTGTGACCCCCCCGTGTCCCCCCAGGCTGGCCCCGTTCGCCCCCGGCCTGCCCTGGGCGCTGCCCCTGGGGACGCCCCTGGACCCCGACCTGAGCTACTCCCTGCCCAAAGCCACGGCCTTCTACCTGCGGGGCAGCGCCGCGTGAGTGACCCTGAGTGACCACTGAGTGACCACTGACCCCTGAGTGACCACTGACCCCCAGTCCCTGACCCACCGCTAACCCTTGTCTGACCCCTGAGCTACTCCCTGCCCAAGGCCACGGCCTTCTACCTGCGGGGCAGCACCATGTGAGTGACCCTGAGTGACCACTGAGGGACCACTGAGTGACCACTGACCCCTGAGTGACCCTGAGTGACCACTGAGTGACCACTGACCCCTGAGTGACCACTGATACAGTCCTGACCCCCAATCCCTGCCTGACCCCTACCTGACCACTGACCCCTGGTCTGGCCCTTGTCCCTTCCTGACCCCTGACCCCAATCCCTGGCTGACCACTGACCTCTGACCCCTCTCCTGACCCCAAAATCCACCCCCACTCCCTACTGACCTGGAATGACCCCACCCTGGCCACGCCCTCTTCAGGCCACACCCCTTCAATCATGGCCCCGCCCCCTCCAACCCCCACCCTCTCACCCCATTGGCCTAAACCAGTTCTGGCCCCACCCCCTCTCCTAAGCCCCGCCCCCTCCCCCATCCCCAGCTGCTCCTGCAGGGTCCCTGTGTCCCCCCCGCCCCCCCCAAAATGTCCCCATGTCCCTGAGCCCCCTCGGGGGTGTCCCCCCCTCCATGTGGCCCCCCCATGTCCTCCTGTTCCTCCTGAGTCCTCTGCTCTGCTCTGCCTGTCCCCACAATGTCCCCAAGACCCCACAATGTCCCCCCAAATCTCCCCCAAGTCCCCCCAATGTCCCCATGACCACCCCAAGTCCCCAATGTCCCCTCAGTGTCCCCCAATGTCCCCAATGTCCCTCCCAATGTCACCCCGAAGTCCCCAGTGTTCCCCCCAAGTCCCCCCCAATGTCCCCATGGCCACCCCAAGTCCCCAATGTCCCCCCGAAGTCCCCAATATTCCCATATTCCCCTCGTCCCCAATGTCCCCGTGACCACCCCATGTCCCAATTGTCCCCAAGACCCCCCAAGTCCCCAATATCCCCATGTCCCCCCCAAGTCCCCAATGTTCTCACTGTCCCCAATGTCCCTCCAAGTCCCCAATATCCCCCCAATGTCCCCATGACCACCCCATGTCCCCAATGTCCCCTCAAGTCCCCAATATCCCCCCCAATGTCCCCAATGTCCCCTCAAGTCCCCAGTGTCCCCCCCCAATGTCCCCATGTACCCCCAAGTTGCCAATACCCCCAAGACCCCCAAGTCCCTGTGTCCCCCCCAAGTCCCCAAGACCCCCATGTCCCCCCATGTCCCCCCAAGTCCCCGGTGTTGCCGTGTGACCCCAATGTCCCTCCTGTCACCCCGCTGTCCCCAATGTCCCCTCGCTGTCCCTAGCAACCTGGAGGCCAAACTCCGAGGGTTCCTGGCCCGGCCCAGCTCCTGGCCCAGCGTGGAGGCCATGACCCGCGTGTTCCGCTGCTTCCACACCCCCGTCACCGGTGGGCACAGCGGGCACAGCGGGGGCATTGGGGGGTCTGGGGAGATTGGGGGGTCTGGGGGCATTGGGGGGTCTGGGGGGATTGGGGGGACTGGGGGCATTGGGGACATTGGGGGAATTGTGGGATTGGGGACATTGGGGAGATTGAGGGGTCTGGGGAGATTGGGGAGTTTGGGGGTCTTGGGGCATTGGGGACATTGGGAAGGGATTGGGATGATTTGGAACATTGGGGACACTGGGGAACACTGGGGGGTCTGGGGGCATTGGGGACATTGTGAGGATTGGGGATACTGGGGACATTGGGACATTGGGGGGATTGGGGACATTGAGGCGGTTGGGGATATTGGGGACATTGGGACATTGTGGGGGTCTTGGGGCACTGGGGACATTGTGAGGATTGGGGATATTGGGGACATTGGGGACAGTGAGGGGACATTGTGGGATTGGGGACGTTGGGGACATTGGGGGGTCTTGGGGCACTGGGGACATTGGGAGGGGATTGGGAGGATTTGGGACCTTGGGAGGATTGGGGGACACAGGGGGGTCTAGGGGCATTGGGGACATTGTGAGGATTGGGGATACTGGGGACATTGGGGAGATTGAGGACACTGGGGGGGACTGGGAACATTGGGGACATCTGGGGAGACTGGGGACATTGTGGAGGTTGGCGGGGATTTGGGATGTTGGGGATGTTGGGGGGATTGGGGACATTGGGAGGGGATTGAGAGGATTTGAGACACTGGGGACATTGAGAGGATTTGGGACATTGCGGGGATTGGGAGGATTTGGGATATTGGGGACACTGGGAGACACTGGGGGGTCTGGGGACATTGGGGACGTTGTGGGGTTTGGGGACACTGGAGACATTGGGGACACTCAGTCATGGGAGGGAACTGAGGGGACATTGGGGTGTCCTAGGAATTTGAGGGGGCCAGGGGGGGTCCCAGAAGCTCAGGGGTCTCCCGAGGTGTCTCCAAGTGCCCCCCTGTGCCCCCGAGGTGTCCCCAAGTGCCCCCTGTGCCCCCTGTGCCCCCAGAGTACGTGGTGCAGCACTGGCAGGAGGACGCGTTTTTCGGGGAGCAGTTCCTGAGCGGGGTGAACCCCGTCCTGCTGCGCCGCTGCCCCCGCCTGCCCCCCAACTTCCCCGTCACCCCCCCGATGGTGGCCCCCAGCCTCGGCCCCGGCACTTCCCTGGCCAAGGAGATGGAGGTGAGTGACCCCCGGCACTCCAAAAACCCCAAAAAAATCCCAAAAACTCCAAATGCGGGAGGGGAACCCAGAAATGGGGGGGGAAACCCCAGGATTTGGGGGTGTCCCAGGTGTTTGGGGGGTCCCAGGGTTTGGGGGTCCCAGGATTTGGGGGTGTCCCAGGTGTTTGGGGGGTCCCAGGAGGGTGGGGACCCCAGGATTTGGGGGGTCCCAGGATTTAGGGGTCCCAGGTGTTTGGGGTGTCCCAGGATTTGGGGGGTCCCAGGTGTTTGGGGGGTCCCAGAGAGGATGGGGACCTCAGGATTTGGGGGTGTCCTAGGATTTAAGGGTCCCAGGATTTTGGGGTGCCCCAGGATTTTGGGGTGATCCCCCTCAGTGCCCCTCCAGGCAGGGAACATTTACCTGGCTGATTATGGGGTGCTGGGATTTGGGGTTATTCCCAGGATTTAGGGTTTATCCCCAGATTTTTGGGGTTTATCCCCAGATTTTTGGGGTTGTCCCCCGGATTTTGGGGTACCCCTGGATTTTGGGGTGCCCCAGGATTTTGGGGTGACCCCCCCCGGTGCCCTCCCAGGCAGGGAACATTTACCTGGCCGATTATGGGGTGCTCGAGGGGCTCCCCACTGCCCTCATCGACGGCCGCCCCACCTTCGTGGCTGCCCCCCTTTGCCTCCTGCACCAGCGGCCCAACGGGGAACTGCTGCCCCTTGCCATCCAGGTGCGACCCCAAAACCCGCAGGGACCTCAAAATTGGGGAGGGGACCCCAAAAAATGGGGGGGAGAACCCGAAAATGGGGGGAGAACCCAAAAATGGGAGGGGCTGAGAATGGGCACTTCTCAACTGGGGGTGGATTCCCACTGGGAATGGGGGTCTGGGGGAAAAAGGGCCTCTTATCCCATCTTTGGGGACCCCAAAAACCCAGGGGGACCCCAAAAATGGGGAGGGACCCCAAAAAATGGGATGGGGGAAACCCAAAAATGAGGGGAGAACGCAAAAATGGGGGGGATGAGAATGGGGGTTTCCCATCTGGGGGTGGATTCCCACTGGGAATGGGGGTCTGGGGGAAAAAGGGCCTCTTATCCCATCTTTGGGGACCCCAAAAACCCAGGGGGACCCCAAAAATGGGGAGGGGAGCCCAAAAAATGGAGAGAGAACCTGAAAAATGGGGGGAGAACCCAAAAATGGGGGGAATTTGAAACAGGAGGGGCTGAGAATGGGGGGGACCTGCACCTTTTGGGGTTGCCAATGGATTTTTGGGTGTCCCATGACCCTTTTGGGGTTCCTTATGAGCCTTTTGAGGCTCCCAGTGAACTTTTAGGGGTTCACAGTGAATTTTTGGGTGTCCCATGACCATTTTGGGGTATCCCATGACCATTTTGGGGTCTCCCATGACCATTTCGGGGTTCCCCATGACCTTTTTGGGTTCCCCATGACCTTTTGGGGTTCTCCATGACCATTTCGGGCTGTCCCTATGAATTCCTGGGTGTCCCTATGACCATTTCGGGGTTCCCCCTGACCTTTCTGGGTGTCCCTATGACCATTTTGGGTTCCCCATGACCATTTTGGGTGTCCCTATGACCATTTCGGGGTTCCCCATGACCTTTTTGGGTTCCCCATGACCATTTTGGGGTTCCTTATGAACCTTTTGGGCTTCCCTATGGATTTTGGGGCATCTCGTGACCATTTTGGGGTCTCCCATGACCATTTCAGGGTTCCCCATTACATTTTTTGGGTTCCCCATGACCATTTCTGGGTTCCTTATGAACCTTTTGAGGTTCTCCATGACCATTTCGGGCTGTCCCTATGAATTCCTGGGTGTCCCTATGACCATTTTGGGGTTTCCCCTTGACCATTTTGGGGTTCCCCATGACCACTTCGGGGTTCTGCCTGACCTTTTTGGGTTCCCCATGACCTTTTTGGGGTTCCCCATGACCTTTTTGGGTTCCCCATGACTATTTCAGTGTTTCCCCTGACCTTTTTGGGTTCCCCAAGACCTTTTGGGGTTCCCCATGACCATTTCAGGGTTCCCCATGACCTTTTTTGGGTTCCCCATGACCATTTCAGGGTTCCTCCTGACCATTTTGGGATTCCCCATGACCATTTCAGTGTTTCCCCTGACCTTTTTGGGTTCCCCATGACCTTTTTGGGTTCCCCATGACCTTTTGGGGTTCCCCATGACCATTTCAGGGTTCCCCATGACCTTTTTTGGGATTCCCCATGACCATTTCAGTGTTTCCCCTGACCTTTTTGGCTTCCCTATGACCTTTTGGGGTTCCTCATGACCTTTTGGGGTTCCCCGTGACCTTTTTGGGGTCTACCCTGACCATTTCGGGCTGTCTCTATGAATTCCTGGGTGTCCCTATGACCATTTCGGGGTTCCCCCTGACCTTTTCGGGTTTCCCCTGACCTTTTTGGGTTCCCCATGATCATTTTGGGGTTCCCCATGACCATTTCGGGGTTCCCCCTGACCTTTTTGGGGTTCCCCGCAGCTGTCACAGCAGCCGGGCCCTGACTCCCCGATTTTCCTGCCCGGGGACCCTCCGTGGGTGTGGGCTCTGGCCAAGGCCTGGGTGCGCAGCGCCGAGTTCCACGTGCACGAGGGGCTCACGCACCTGCTGCGGGCTCACCTGCTGGGCGAGGTGTTCGCCCTGGCCACGCTGCGGCAGCTGCCCCCCCAGCACCCCCTCTTCAAGGTACCCCAAAACCCCCCCGCCCCAAAAAAACCCCGACCCGAAAAGCTCGATCCTAAAAAAACCCACCCCGAAAAACCCAACCCTAAAAACCCTGGGGGCACCAGGAGTTGGGGGACCCCCAGGTGTGTTTTGGGGTGGTCCCGAGGGCAGCTGCTCCTCCCCCCCCGCACCCCCTCTTCCAGGTACCCCAAAACCCTCCCGCCCCAAAAAAAACCCGACTCGAAAAGCTTGATCCTAAAAAAACCAACCCCAAAAACCCAACCCCAAAAAACCCTCCCCATTTCCCGGTGCCCCCCCCGTGCCCTCTGCCCCCCCGTGCCCCCCCGTAGCTGCTGGTGTCCCACACCCATTTCCCCCTCCCCATTTCCCGGTGCCCCCTCCCCATTTCTCGGTGCCCCCCCCCACCCCGTGCCCCCCCGTAGCTGCTGGTGCCCCACACCCCTTCCCGGTGCCCCCCCCCCGTGCCCCACACCCATTTCCCGGTGCCCCCTCCCCATTTCCCGGTGCCCCCCCTCACTCTGTGCCCCCCCCGTAGCTGCTGGTGCCCCACACCCATTTCCCGGTGCCCCCTCCCCATTTCCCGGTGCCCCCCCTCACTCTGTGCCCCCCCGTAGCTGCTGGTGCCCCACACCCACTTCCCGGTGCCCCCCCCCCGTGCCCCACACCCATTTCCCGGTGCCCCCTCCCCATTTCCGGTGCCCCCCCTCACTCTGTGCCCCCCCGTAGCTGCTGGTGCCCCACACCCATTTCCCCGGTGCCCCCTCCCCATTTCCCGGTGCCCCCCCTCACTCTGTGCCCCCCCGTAGCTGCTGGTGCCCCACACCCCTTCCCGGTGCCCCCCCCCCGTGCCCCACACCCATTTCCCGGTGCCCCCTCCCCATTTCCCGGTGCCCCCCCTCACTTTGTGCCCCCCCGTAGCTGCTGGTGCCCCACACCCGGTTCACGGTGCAGATCGGGGCCCTCGCCCGCCGCTTCCTCCTCAACCCCGGGGGGGTCTTCGATAGGGTCGGTAACGAGGGGGGAGGAAATGGGGGGGCCTGGGGGGGTCCTAGGGGTCTGGGGGCTTCCATCGGGTCGGTAAAAATGGGGGGGGAGGGATTTGGGGGAGAAATGGGGGGGGGGAAACGGGGGGGTTTGGGGGGCACAGGGAAGTCTGGGGGGGTCCGAGGGGGTCTGGGGGCTTCAGTAGGGTTGGTGAAAGGGGAGGGGCTTGGGGGGAATTGGGGGGGTCTGGGGGTCTTGGGGGGGTCTGGGGGCTTCCATGGGGTTGGTAAAAACGGGGGGGGGGGATTTGGGTGGTCCTGGGGGTCTTGGGGGGGTCCTGAAGGGATTTGGGGGGGGTCCAGGATGGGCCCATGGCGGGGGGGTTTCTGACAGGGTTTGAGTGAGGGGGGGATTTGGGGGAGGGGTCCGGGGGGTGCTGGAGAGGAGGGGGCGGGGGGTGCCTTTTTTGGGGGTTTGGGTGGGATTTGGGTTGATTTCGGTGGAATTTGGGTGCATTTCGGTGGGATTTGGGTCGATTTCGGTGGGATTTGGGTCGATTTCGGTGGGATTTCGATGGAATTTGGGTGCATTTTGCTGCGATTTGTTGTGTCTGGCTGCACTTTGCCGGGATTTGGGTGGGATTTGCTGCGATTTGGGTTGATTTTGATGGAATTTGGGTGCGTTTTGCTAGGAATTCGGTCGAACTCGGTGGGATTTGGGCTGATTTGGGGGGGATTTGGATGCCATTGCCGTGTCCCCACGATGTCCCTCGATGTCCCCAGGCGGTGGCTCTGGGCCGGCGGGGGCTGCTGGCACGGGGAGATTTGGGTGGAAATTGCCGGGATTTGGGATAGAAATTGCTGGGATTTGAGGGGGATTTGGGTGGGATTTACCAGGATTTGCGGGGATTGGGGTGGCATTGCCGTGTCCCTCCGATGTCCCCCCATGTCCCCAATGTCCCCTCGATGTCCCCAGGCGGTGGCTCTGGGCCGGCGGGGGCTGCGGGCGCTGGTGGCACGGGGGGATTTGGGTGGAAATTGCCGGGATTTGGGTGGGAATTGCCGGGATTTGGATGGGATTGGCGGGGATTGGGGTGGCATTGCCGTGTCCCCCCGATGTCCCCAATGTCCCCCCAATGTCCCCCCGATGTCCCCGATGTCCCCAGGCAGGGTCTCTGGGTCGGCGGGGGCTGCTGGCCCTGGTGGCGCGTGGGGATCTGAGTGGGATTTGGGTGGAAATTGCCGGGGTTTGGGTGGGAATTACCGGGATTTGGATGGGATTTGCGGGGATTGGGGTGGCATTGCCGTGTCCCCCCGATGTCCCCCCATGTCCCCAATGTCCCCTCGATGTCCCCAGGCCGTGGCTTTGGGCCGCCGGCGGCTGCTGGCGCTGGTGGCACGGGGGGATTTGGGTGGAAATTGCCGGGATTTGGGTGGAAATTGCCGGCATTTGGGTAGGATTTAGCGGGATTTGCGGGGATTGGGGTGGCATTGCTGTGTCCCCCCATATCCCCAGTGTCCCCCCGATGTCCCCAGGCCGTGGCTCTGGGCCGCCGGGGGCTGCTGGCGCTGGTGGCGCGGGGGGATTTGGGTGGGAATTGCCGGGATTTGGGTAGAAATTGCCGGGATTTGGGTAGAAATTGCCGGGATTTGGGTGGGAATTGCCGGGATTTGGACGGATTTGCGGGGACTGGGGTGGCATTGCTGTGCCCCCCCAATGTCCCCAATGTCCCCCCAATGTCCCCCCGATGTCCCCAGGCCGTGGCTTTGGGCCGCCGGGGGCTGCTGGCACTGGTGGCGCGGGGGGATTTGGGTGGAAATTGCCGGGATTTGGGTAGGATTTAGCGGGATTTGCGGGGATTGGGGTGGCATTGCTGTGCCCCCCCATATCCCCAGTGTCCCCCCGATGTCCCCAGGCCGTGGCTCTGGGCCGCCGGGGGCTGCTGGCGCTGGTGGCGCGGGGGCTGCGGGCGCTGCGCTGGCGCTCGCTGGTGCTGCCCCGGGACCTTCGGCACCGCGGCGTCACCGCCACCGCCCGCTACCACTTCGGCCGCGACGCCAGCAAGGTCTGGGGGGCCATCCGCAGGTGGGGGCACCCCCGCGACACCCCGGGAACCCCCTGGGACCCCCCTGGGACCCCCCTGGGACCTCCATTCCCCCACTGTGTCCCCAGTGATGTCCTCAGTGACCCCAGTGTCCCGAGTGCCCCCAGTGACCCCAATATGCCCATTGTCTCCAATGTCCCCAGTGCCCCCAGTGATGCCCCCAGTACCCCCAGTGACCCCAATGCCCCCAGTACCCCCAGTGACCCCAATGCCCCCAATGCCCCAATGTCCCCAATGACCCCAGTGATGACCCCAATGTCCCCAGTGTCCCCAATGACCCCAGTGATGCCCCCAGTGCCCCCAGTGATGTCCCCAGTGCCCCCAGTGACCCCATTGTCCCCGATGTCCCCAATGACCCCAGTGATGTCCCCAGTGACCCCAATGTCCCCCGTGTCCCCAGTGTCCCCGATGTCCCCAGTGCCCCCAGTGATACCCCAGTGCCCCCAGTGATGTCCCTAATGATACCCCCGGTGCCCCCAGTGCCCCCAGTGATGCCCCCAGTGATCCCAGTGCCCCCAGTGATGCCCCAGTGCCCCCCGTGAATGCCCCCAGTGATGCCCCCAGCGCCCCCAGTGATGCCCCCAGTGATCCCAGTGCCCCCAGTGATGCCCCCAGTGCCCCCAGTGATGCCCCCGGTGCCCGCAGGTTTGTGGCAGGGGTGCTGGCCCTGTACTACCCCTCTGACCGCGCTGTCCAGGAGGACCCCGAGCTCCAGGCCTGGGTCAGGGAGATCTTCCGGAGGGGCTTCCTGGGGCGGCAGCGCTCAGGTGGGCACAGGGGGGCACTGACCCCTCAGGTGGGCACGGGGGAGTGGCACTGACCCCTCAGGTGGGCACGGGGGGGCACTGACCCCTTGGGGGGGCACTGACCCCTCAGGTGGGCACAGGGGGGCACTGACCCCTCAGGTGGGCACGGGGGAGTGGCACTGACCCCTCAGGTGGGCACAGGGGGGCACTGACCCCTCAGGTGGGCACGGGGGAGTGGCACTGACCCCTCAGGTGGGCACGGGGGGTGGCACTGACACCTCAGGTGGGACAGGGGCACTGACCCCTCAGGTGGACGGGGGGTGGCACTGAACCTCAGGTGGACAGGGGGGCCGACCCCTCAGGTGGGCACGGGGGAGTGGCACTGACCCCTCAGATGGGCACGGGGGAGTGGCACTGACCCCTCAGATGGGCACAGGGGAGTGGCACTGACCCCTCAGGTGGGCACAGGGGAGTGGCACTGACACCTCAGGTGGGCACGGGGGAGTGGCACTGACCCCTCAGATGGGCACAGGGGAGTGGCACTGACCCCTCAGGTGGGCACGGGGACCCTCAGATGACCCCTCAGGTGGGGGTAAAGGTGGCACTGACCCCTTGGGTGACCCCTCAGGTGGGCACAGGAAGGGCTGGGAGGGGGGAATGACCCCTCAGGTGACCCCTCAGGTGGCCAGGGGGGTCTGGGGTGGGCAGTGACCCCTCTTGGTTGACCCCTGGGTGCCCCCTGTGCCCCAGGGGTGCCCTCCCGCCTGGACACCGTGCGTGGCCTGGTCACCTTTGTGACCACCGTCATCTACACCTGCTCTGCCCACCACGCGGCCACCAACAGCGGCCAGGTGACCACTGACCCCTGACCCCTGGCACCACCCCACTGACCCCTGACCCCCTGGCACCACCCCACTGACCCCTGACCCTGGGGGGACCCCCAAACCCTGGAGGTTTTTTGGGGGGGGGATTTGGGGGGGGTCTGAGAGAGCTCTGGTGGTTTTGGGGGGGGGCTCTGACATTTTGGGGTCTCTTTCTGCCCTTTTTGGGGTCTCTCAGGGACATTTTGGGGTCTCTTTGTGCCGTTTTTGGGATCTCTGTCCTTCGGGGTTTCTCTGGGACATTTCGGGCTCTGTCTCTGACATTTTGGGGTCTGTCTGTGCCATTTTTAGGGTCTCTTTGTGCCATTTTGGGGTCTCTGTGCCCTATTTGGGGTCTCTTTCTGCCCTTTTTGGGGTCTTTTTGTGCCATTTGGGGTCTCTTCGCACCGTTTTTTGGGTCTCTGTCCGCGGTTTCTCTGGGACATTTCGGGCTCTGTGTCTGACATTTTGGGGTCTCTCTGTGCCCTCTGGGGTGTCTCCGTGCCCGGATTTGGGGTCTCTGTGCCATTTTTGGGGTCTCTTCGCACTGTTTTTTGGGTCTCTGACTTTAGCGGTTTCTCTGGGACATTTTGGGCTCCGTCTCTGACATTTTGGGGTCTCTCTGTGCCCTCTGGGGTGTCTCCGTGCCCGGTTTTGGGGTCTCTGTGCCATTTTTGGGGTCTCTTCGCACTGTTTTTTGGGTCTCTGACTTTAGCGGTTTCTCTGGGACATTTTGGGCTCCGTCTCTGACATTTTGGGGTCTCTCTGTGCCCTCTGGGGTGTCTCCGTGCCCGGTTTTGGGGTCTCTGTGCCATTTTTGGGGTCTCTTCGCACTGTTTTTTGGGTCTCTGACTTTAGCGGTTTCTCTGGGACATTTTGGGCTCCGTCTCTGACATTTTGGGGTCTCTCTGTGCCCTCTGGGGCGTCTCCGTGCCCGGATTTGGGGTCAGTTCGAGCTGTCGGCGTTCCCCCCGAACGCCCCTGCGGCCATGCGGGAGCCGCCGCCGCGCTCCAAGGCCGCGCTGTCGGAGCAGGAATTCCTGGCGGCGCTGCCGGCCATGAACACCACGGCCACGGTGCTGGCCGTGCTCTGGGTGCTGCGCAACGAGCCCATGGACCTGGTGAGACCCCAAAGCCACCCCAAAACCACCCAAAAAATCACCCCAAAAACCACCCCGGGACCCCAAACCAACCCCAAACCAACCCCAAACCCCACCCAACCCCCCAGCCATGCTCTGGGTGCTGCGCAACGAGCCCATGGACCTGGTGAGACCCCAAAGCCACCCCAAAACCACCCAAAAAATCACCCCTGGGTTCCAAACCTACCCTAAACCCCAAAACAGCCCCAAAAACCATCCCGGGACCCCAAACCAACCCCAAACCCAACCCAACCCCCGGCCGTGCTCTGGGTGCTCTGCAACAAGCCCATGGACCTGGTGAGACCCCAAAACCACCCCAAAACCCACCCTGGGACCCCAAACTCAGCCTGGGACCCCCACCCAGCACCCCCAGTGCCCCCAGTGTTCCCAGTACCCCCAGCACCCTCAGTAACCCCAATAACGCCAGTAAAGGTCCCCTCTGTCCCCACAGCGTCCCCTGGGTCACTACCCCAGTAACCCCAGTGCCCCCAGTACCCCCAGTAACCCCAGTAAATGTCCCCACAGCGTCCCCTGGGTCACTACCCCAGTACCCCCAGTAACCCCAGTACCGCCAGTGCCCCCAGTAACCCCAGTGCCCCCAGTACCCCCAGTGCCCCCAGTACTCCCAGTAACCGCAGTAAATGTCCCCACAGCGTCCCCTGGGTCACTACCCCAGTACCCCCAGTACTCCCAGTAACCCCAGTAAATGTCCCCACAGCGTCCCTTGGGTCACTACCCCAGTACCCCCAGTAACCCCAGTACCCCCACTGCCCCCAGTGCCCCCAGTGCCCCCAGTACGCCCAGTAACCCCAGTAAATGTCCCCACAGTGTCCCCTGGGTCACTACCCCAGTGCCCCCAGTGCCCCCAGTACGCCCAGTAACCCCAGTAAATGTCCCCACAGTGTCCCCTGGGTCACTACCCCAGTAACCCCAGTGCCCCCAGTACTCCCAGTAACCCCAGTAAATGTCCCCACAGCGTCCCCTGGGTCACTACCCCAGTACCCCCAGTGCCCCCAGTACTCCCAGTAACCCCAGTAAATGTCCCCACAGCGTCCCTTGGGTCACTACCCCTGTACTCCCAGTGCCCCCAGTATTCCCAGTAACCCCAGTAAATGTCCCCACAGCGTCCCTTGGGTCACTACCCCTGTACTCCCAGTACCCCCACTGCCCCCAGTGCCCCCAGTAGCCCAGTAACCCCAGTAAATGTCCCCACAGTGTCCCCTGGGTCACTACCCCAGTAACCCCAGTGCCCCCAGTACTCCCAGTAACCCCAGTAAATGTCCCCACAGCGTCCCTTGGGTCACTACCCCTGTACTCCCAGTACCCCCACAGCCCCCAGTGCCCCCAGTACCCCAGTAACCCCAGTAAATGTCCCCACAGTGTCCCCTGGGTCACTACCCCAGTCCCCAGTGCCCCCAGTACTCCCAGTAACCCCAGTAAATGTCCCCACAGATCCCCTGGGTCACTACCCCAGTACCCCCAGTGCCCCCAGTACTCCCAGTAACCCCAGTAAATGTCCCCACAGCGTCCCTTGGGTCACTACCCCGACCGCCATTTCACGGAGGGTCCCCCCCGGCGCCTGATCCGGCGCTTCCAGCGCCGCCTGCGCCGAATCTCCCGCCAGATCCGCGCCCGGAACCAGGGCCTGGCCCGGCCCTACCCCTACCTGGACCCCGAGAACATCGAGAACAGCGTGGCCATCTGAGGGGGCCCAAAAACACCCCAAATCACACTGAAATACCCCAAAAAATACCCCAAAACCGCCCCAAAATACCCAAAAAATACCCCAAAAACACCCCAACACTGAGAACAGCGTGGCCATCTGAGGGGGCCCAAAAACACCCCAAATCACACTGAAATACCCCAAAAAATACCCCAAAACCGCCCCAAAATACCCAAAAAATACCCCAAAAACACCCCAACACTGAGAACAGCGTGGCCATCTGAGGGGGCTCAAAAACACCCCAAATCACACTGAAATACCCCAAAATATCCAGAAAATACCCCCAAACCGCCCCAAAATACCCAAAAAATACCCCCAAAACACCCCAACATCGAGAAGAGCGTGGCCATCTGAGGGGGCCCAAAACACCCCAAAACACCCCGAAATACCCCAAAAACACCCCAAAATACCCAAAAATTACCCCCAAAACACCCCAACATCGAGAAGAGCGTGGCCATCTGAGGGGGCCCAAAACCACCCCAAAATACCCCAAAAATACCCCAAAATACCCCCAAAACACCCCAAAATACAAAAAAAATACCCCCAAACCACCCCAAAATACCTCCACTGGGTGCTGTTACTGGTCTGTACTGGGAGCCATTACTGGTCTGTACCGGGAACTGTTACTGGTCTGTACTGGGAACCATTACTGGTATTTATTAAGAGCCATTACTGGTCTGTACTGGGAACTGTTACTGGTATTAATATTAAGAGCCGTTACTGGTCTGTGCTGGGAGCCATTACTGGTCTGTACCGGGAACTGTTACTGGTCTGTACTGGGAACCATTACTGGTATTTATTAAGAGCCGTTACTGGTCTGTACTGGGAGCCATTACTGGTCTGTACCGGGAACTGTTACTGGTATTTATTAAGAGCCATTACTGGTCTGTACTGGGGACCATGACTGGTGTATACTGGGAGCTGCTATTGGTGTGTACTGGGAGCAATTACTGGTCTGTACTGGGAGCCATGACTGGTATATATTGAGAGCTGTTACTGGTCTGTACTGGTAATCAGTACTGGTGTGTACTGGGAGCCATTACTGGTCTGTACTGGGAACTGTTACTGGTCTATACTGGGAGCTGCTATTGGTATTTATTAAGAGCCGTTACTGGTCTGTACTGGGAGCCATTACTGGTCCGTACTGGAGTATTACTAGTCTCCATTAAGAGCCATTACTGGTCTGTACTGGGCGCCGTTACTGGTCCGTACTGGGAACTGTTGGTCTATACTGGGAGCTGCTGTTGCTATTTATTAAGAACCATTAATGGTCTGTACTGGGAACTGTTACTGGTTTATACTGGGAGCTGCTATTGGTATTTATTAAGAGCCATTACTGGTCTGTACTGGGAGCTGTTACTGGTCTATACTGGGAGCTGCTATTGGTATTTATTAAGAGCTGTTACTGGTCTGTTCCGGGAGCCATTACTGGTCCATACTGGGAGCTGTTACTGGTCCGTACTGGGAGCTGTTACTGGTCCATACTGGGAACTGTTATTGGTTCGTACTGGAGTATTACTGGTCTCCATTAAGAGCCATTACTGGTCTGTACTGGGAGCTGTTACTGGTCTGTACTGGAGCGTTACTGGTGTCAATAAAGGTGTCAATGGAGCAGTGTCTGTGTGTGGGGGAAGGCTACTGGGCATACTGGGCATACTGGGCATACTGGGCAGGGGTGGAACACACCCGGTGAAGTAACTGGGAGGAAACTGGGGTGGGGGCTGGGCCCACTGGCGATACTGGGAGGGAACTGGGACAGGGACCAAGCCCAGTGCTCCAGACTGGGGACTTTACTGGTCCAGACTGGGCTGTAACTGGTCATACTGGTCCCAGTGCTGGATCAGGGGGGAACGGGGTGCTGGGCTGGGATGTACTGGTGTAAACTGGGATGGAGCCCAGCCCCAGTGGGTGAACTGGGATGGAACTGGGGTGAACTGGGATCCAACTGGGGCAGAGGCCAGCTCCAGTGTCGCAATTGGGATGTAACTGGGGTGAACTGGGATGGAACCGCGGCGGGGCCCAGACACAGTGGCGCAACTGGGATGGAACTGGGGTGAACTGGGGTGAACTGGGATAGAGTCTAACCCCAAGAGGTGAACTGGGATGGAACTGGGATGGAGCTAGGATGTAACTGGGGCAGGGGCCAACCCCAGTGGCGCAACTGGGATAAACTGGGGTGAACTGGGATGCAACTGGGGTGGGGCCCAGACATGGTGGCATAACTGGGATGGAACTGGGCTTAACTGGGATGGAACTGGAGTAGTGCCCAACCCCAGTGGCGCAACTGGGATGGAACTGGACTTAACTGGGATGTAACTGGGGTAGAGTCTAACCCCAGCAGGTGAACTGGAATGGAACTGGGGTGAACTGGGATGCAACTGGGGCATGGCCCAGCTCCAGTGTCGCAATTGGGATGAACTGGGATGGAACTGGGATGGAACTGGGGCAGGGGCCAACCCCAGTGGCGCAGCTGGGGTGAACTGGGATGCAACTGGGTCAGGGCCCAGACACGGTGCAACTGGGATGTAACTGGGATGAACTGGGATGGAACTGGGGCAGGGCCCAGACACAGTGATGCAACTGGGACAAACTGGGATGGAATTGGGGTAGAGCCGAGTCCCCAGTGGGCAAACTGGGATGGAACTGGGATGGAGCTGGGATGGAACTGGGGTGGAATTGGGATAGAGCTGAGCTCCCAGTGGGCAAACTGGGATGGAACTGGGGCAGGGCCCAGCCCCAGTGTCGCAACTGGGATGCAACTGGGGTGCAACTGGTCTGGGGGTGGCTGACGCCAGCAGGGTGCAACTGGTCTGACTGGGCCCAGTGGTGGAACTGGGATGGAACTGGGAGGGCCCCGACATTCCTGGGGGCCCAGGAGTGCCCTGACCGGCCGAGGGACTGGGAGGAACTGGGAGGGGACTGGGAGGGAACTGGGAGGGAACTGGGAGGGACTGGGGGGTGGGAGGGTGGGGCAGGACGGAGCCCATCAAGGAGCTGCAGGGCCCCAGGAGCGCCCCAAGGACCCCGAGGGACCCCAAAACCCCCCCAGGGGACCCCAAAATCCCCAAGGGATCCCCAGGGCCACCCAAGGGACCTGCAAGGACCCCTGAGGGACCCCAAAACCCCCAAGGGACCCCCTGAGCCCCCCCAAGGAACCCCCAGGGGATCCCCAAGGGACCCCAAAACCCCCAGGGACCCCAACTCCCCCCCCCCAGGGACTCCCCCAGGGACCCCCGAGGTGACCCCTGAGAAACCCCAAACCCCCCAAGGAACCCCCAGGGACCCCCAAGGGACCCCCAGGGCCACCCAAGGGACCCCCAGGGCCACCCAAGGGACCCCCAGGGACCCCCAGAGCCTCCTAAGGGACCCCCAAGGGACCCCAACTACCCCCAGGGACCCCCGAGGTGACCCCTGAGGGACCCCAGGGCCACCCAAGGGACCCCCAGACCCCCCGAGCGACCCCCGAGTGACCCCGGGGTGACCCTGGCGTCCCCCGATGTCCCCGCGGGCACCCCCCCGGGTGGGGGAGGGGCGCGGTACCGGCTGGGAGTGACCACGGGTGCCCAGTGGGGGGGGGGCACCCTGGGGACCGTCACCCTGAGCCTGGAGGGGGCGGCGGGGGTGGCCCCCCCCTGCCACCTCAGCTGGCCCCGGCACCGCCTGCGGCCCGGCTCCGTGAGTGCACGGGGGGCACTGGGGGGCACTGGGAGGGACTGGGAGGGGACTGGGGGGCACTGGGAGGGACTGGGGGGTGCTGGGAGGGGACTGGGGGGTGCTGGGAGGGAACTGGGGGGGCGCTGGGAGGGACTGTGGGGTGCTGGGGGTGCTGGGGGGACTGGGAAGGGACTGGGAGGGAACTAGGAGGGATTGGAGGGTGCTGGGAGGGGACTGGGGGGCGCTGGGAGGGACTGGGGGGCACTGGGGGGTGCTGGGGGGGACTGGGAGGGGACTGGGGGGCGCTGGGAGGGACTGGGAGGGGACTGGGTGGGGACTGGGGGGTGCTGGGAGGGAACTGGGAAGGGAATGGGGGGACACTGGAGGGTGCTGGGAGCACTGGGAGGGCACTGGGAGGGAACTGGGAGACACTGAGGGGCGTTGGGAAGGGACTGGGAGGGACTGGGGGGGCACTGGGAGGCACTGAGGGGGCGCTGGGAGGGACTGGGGGGCACTGGGAGGGAACTGGGAGACACTGAGGGGCGTTGGGAAGGGACTGGGAGGGACTGGGGGGGCACTGGGAGGGAACTGGGGGGCGCTGGGGGGCTCTGGGAAGGATGAGGGGGGACAGGGGGTGACTGTGGGTGACACAAGGGGCGGCCTGGGGGGTGACAGGGGGGTGACACAGAGGGGTCCCAGGTGACACCCAGGTGACGGGGGGGTGACACAGGGGTGACACAGGTGACACAGGTGACACTCAGGTGACACGGAGCTGTCCCCAGACGCTGTGGGTGCAGGTGACACTAGGTGACACAGGTGACACAGGTGACACTCAGGTGTCCCCAGACGCTGTGGGTGGAGGTGACGGGGGCGACAGGGGTGTCCCAGGTGACACAGGGGTGACACAGGGGTGACACAGGGGTGACACAGGTGACAGGGGTGACACACAGGTGACACTCAGGTGACACAGGGGTGATACAGGTGACACAGGGGTGACACGGAGCTGTCCCCAGACGCTGTGGGTGGAGGTGACAGGGGTGACACAGGTGACACAGGTGACACAGGGGTGTCCCAGGTGACACCCAGGTGACACGGAGCTGTCCCCAGACACTGTGGGTGCAGGTGACACAGGTGACACAGGTGACACAGGTGACACAGGGGTGACGCTCAGGTGTCCCCAGACGCTGTGGGTGCAGGTGACAGGGGTGACACTCAGGTGACACAGGGGTGACACGGAGCTGTCCCCAGATGCTGTGGGTGGAGGTGACACAGGTGACACAGGGGTGACACGGAGCTGTCCCCAGATGCTGTGGGTGGAGGTGACACAGGGGTGACACAGGTGACACAGGTGACACTCAGGTGTCCCCAGACGCTGTGGGTGGAGGTGACAGGGGTGACACAGGGGTGACATGGAGCTGTCCCCAGACACTGTGGGTGCAGGTGACACAGGTGACACAGGGGTGACACGGAGCTGTCCCCAGACGCTGTGGGTGGAGGTGATGGGGTGACACAGGTGACACACAGGTGACACAGGGGTGATACAGGTGACACTCAGGTGATGCTCAGGTGTCCCAGGTGACATTCAGGTGACACTCAGCTGCCCCCAGACGCTGTGGGTGGAGGTGACAGGGGTGACACAGGTGACACAGGGGTGACACAGGGGTGACACGGGTGACACAGGTGACAGGGGTGACACACAGGTGACACTCAGGTGCCCCAGGTGACACAGGGGTGACACAGGGGTGACACAGGTGACATTCAGGTGCCCCAGGTGACACAGGGGTGACACGGAGCTGTCCCCAGACGCTGTGGGTGGAGGTGACGGCCCCGCGGCCCCTGGGGACGCTCCTGCGGCTCCGGCTGCACAAGGAGCCGCTGCTGTCCCTCGTCCCCGACCGCTGGTTCTGCGCCTCCGTCACCGTCACCGGGCCGCACCCCGGGGACAGCGGGGCCCGGGACAGCGGGGACCGGGACAGCGGGGCCCGGGACAGCGGGGCCCGGGACAGCGAGGACCGGGACAGCGGGGCCCGGGACAGCCCCGCCGCCACCTTCCCGTGCCACCGCTGGCTGGAGAGCGGGGAGCTGGAGCTGCGGGAGGGGACAGGTACGGGGACAGTGGGGATGTGTCCCCAGTACCCCTCCCATGTCCCCCCAGTGTCCCCAAGGTCCCTGAGATCCCCCAATGTCCCCAAATTCCGCCAATGTCCCCCAAGGTCCTCCAATGTCCCCTCAATGTCCCTTGTACTCCCCATGTCTCCAATCCCCCGATGTCCCCCCAAGGTCCCCAATGTCCCCAATGTCCCCAAATTCCCTCCAATGTTCCCAATGCCCTCAATGTCGCCAAGGTCCCCCAAGGACCCCCAATGTCCCTCCAATGTCCCCAAGATCCTCCAATGCCCCCAGTGTCCCCAAAATCCCCTCAATGCCCCCAATGTCCCTTGCATCCCCCATGTCCCCAGTGTCCCAGATCCCCCAAGGTCCCCCAACGTCCTCCAATGTCCCCCCAATGTCCCCAAATTCCCCCCAAATTCCCCCCAATGTCCCCTCAGTGTCCCCCCAATGCCCCCTCAGTGTCCCCCATGTCCCCAGTGTCCCCCTGATGTCCCCGCTGTCCGCAGCCCGGACCCCCCGTGAGGCCGCTCGGGAGCCGCAGCTGCTGCAGCAGCGCCAAGAGGAGCGGAGGGAGCGCCAGGAGGCCTTCCAGTGCGAACTGGGGGAACTGGGAGGGACTGGGAGGCACTGGGAGGGGATTGGGAGGCACTGGGGGAGGGAATGGAGGGGACTGGGAGGGACTGGGATGGACTGGGAGGGTCTGGGAGGGCACTGGGGGGTCTGGGGGAGGACTGGGAGGGGATTGGGAGGGGACTGGGAGGAACTGGTGGTCACAGGTGTCCCTGGTGGTCACTGGGTCCCTGGTGGTGGTCGCTGTGGTCACTAGTGGTCACCGGTGTCCCTTGTGGTTACTGGGTGGTCCCTGATGATCCCTGATGGTCACTGGTGGTCACCGGTGGTCACCGGTGGGTCACTGAGCAGTCACTGGGCGGTCACTGGGCGGTCACTGGGCAATCACTGGGCAGTCACTGGTGGTTACTGGGGAGCACTGGGAGGTGACCAGTGGTAGTCCCTGGTGGTCACGGGTGGTCACTGGTGGTCCGTGGTGGTCCCTGCTGGTCATTGGTGGTCCATGGTGGTCACTGGTGGTCAGTGGTGGTCACTGCTAGTCATTGGTGGTCCCTGCTGGTCAGTGGTGGTCTGTGGTGGTCCCTGCTGGTCATTGGTGGTCCATGGTGGTCACTGGTGGTCAGTGGTGCCCCTGTCCCCAGGTGGGCTCCCTACGCCCCGGGGTGGCCGTGGTGCCTGCGGGCGCTGCCCCCGTCCCTGTGCCCGTGGCCGCCCCCGCCCGCGGCGTCACCGCCCGCGGCCCCAACGATGACGTCACCGGGACAGACGATGACGTCACCGGGGCAGACAATGATGTCACCGGGACAGACGATGACGTCACCGGGGCAGACGATGACGTCACAGGGACAGACGATGACGTCACCGGGGCCACCCCCGGAGCTGTCGCCCACCCTGAGCTTCCCCCTCGCCCACCGTGCCCAGATCGCCGCCCGCGCCGGCGCCGCGTCAGTGACACCGCGGGGACGGAGGGGACAGAGGGGTCATTGAGGGGCATCGGGGGTTTCTGGGGGTCATCAGGGGCCATTGGGGGTCATCAGGGGGCATTGAGGGCCGTTGGGGGGCATTGGGGGGCATTGAGGGTCATCAAGGGCCATTGAGGATCACTGGGGGTCATCAGGGGCCATTGAGGGTCATCGAGGGCCAACGGGGGGCATTGAGGGTCACCACCAAGGGTCCCTCAGGGTCATCAAAGGTCCCTGAGTGTCATCAAGTGCTCCTGAGGGTCATCAAGGGTTGCCAAGGGCTCCCAAGGGTCATCGAGGGTCCCTGAGTGTCATCAAGTGTTCCTGAGGGTCATCAAGGGTCATCAAGGGTTCCTAAGGGTTCCCAAGGGTCATTGAGGATCCTCGAGGGTCCCAGCCACCCCCACCCATCTCTTTGTCCTTGGGTGTCCCCACCCATCTGTGCCCCTTCTCCATCCCCTTTTTCCCCCGTGTCCCTTCGTGTCCCCACCACAGCCCAGTGACCCCCAAGTGTCCCCGATGGCCCCGATCCCCCCAATGGCCCCCCAGGTGTCCCCAGGGTCCCAAATAATGTCCCCAGTGTCCCCCCATTTCCCCAACATCCCAATGTCCCCCAGGTGTCCCCAATGCCTCAAACACCCCCAATGTCCCCAATAATGTCCCCACAATGTCCCCAAGATCCCCAATCCCCCAGTGCCCCCAATGCCCCCAGTGTGCCCCCATATCCCCAATGTCCCCAATCCCCCAATCCTCCCAATGTCCCCCCAACATCCCCAACAATGTCCCCAATGTCCCCCATGTCCCCCCCAACATCCCCAATAATGTCCCTGATGTCTCCAATCCCTTTGATGTCCCCAATCCCATTTTCCCCAATTTTCCCCCATTTTTTCCTCAATGTCCCCCATGTCCCCAATCCCCTCAATGTCCCCCCAACGTCCCCAATAATGTCCCCCCAATGTCCCCCCAATGTCCCCCCAACGTCCCCAATAATGTCCCTGTCTCCAATCCCTTCAATGTCCCCAATGTCCCCAATCCCATTTTCCCCAGTTTTCCCCAGTTTTCCCCCATTTTTTCCTCAATGTCCCCAATCCCCCCAATGTCCCCCCAGTGTCCCCAAAAATGTCCCCGATGTTCCCCATGTCCCCAGTGTCCCCCAACGTCCCCAATAATGTTCCCGATGTCCCCCCAGCCAGATCCGGATCCGGCTCCGGGGGCTCCGTTCCGGGGGGTCCTGGAGCAGCTTTGGGGATGTCCAGGAGGCTCTCGAGGGTCCTGGGACCCCCATCAGTGGTGGGTGCCCCTTCCCCCCTCGGGGGGACATCGAGGTTCCAGGGGGGATCTGGGGGGGATCTGGGGGGTCCCGGGCACTCCCAGGAATTTGGGGTGTCCCTGGTGGGGGGGTCCTGAGGAGTTTCGGGGGGACCTAGGGAGGTCTCAAGGATTTGGGGGTGGTCCCAGGAGTTTGGGGGGGTCCTGGAGGTGTCCAGGGGGTCCTGGAGGTCCACGGGGGTCTCCCAGGAATTTGGGGGGGTCCCAGGAGTGTGGGGAGTCCTGGAAGTGTCCCAGGGGGTCCTGGAGGTCCCAAGGGGGATATGAGGGGCCCCAGGAATCCCGAGGGTCCTGAGGGTGTCCCGGGGGGTCCTGGGAGGGTCCCAGGAGGGGGTCCCTGGATTTGGGGGAGTTCCAGGGGGCACATGAGGGAGGCCCCGGAGCTCAGAGGGAATCCAGAGGGGTGCCAGGATTTTGGGGGGGACTCAGGGGTCCGGAAGTACTCCCAGAAGCTCAGGGGTGCCCCCGAGGTGTCCCCGAGGTGCCCCCGAGTGTCCCCCTGTGCCCCCGAGGTGTCTCCAAGTGCCCCCTGTGCCCCCCGTGCCCCCCAGAGTACGTGGTGCAGCACTGGCAGGAGGACGCGTTTTTCGGGGAGCAGTTCCTGAGCGGGGTGAACCCCGTCCTGCTGCGCCGCTGCCCCCGCCTGCCCCCCAGCTTCCCCGTCACCCCCCCGATGGTGGCCCCCAGCCTCGGCCCCGGCACTTCCCTGGCCAAGGAGATGGAGGTGAGCCACCGCCGGCACCCCAAAAACCCCCCAAAACTCCCCAAATCCTGGGGGGATCTGGGGGAGGAATAGGAGGTGATGGGGAACCCGGGATTTGGGGGATTCTGGGCAGGGTGACATCGAATACCCGGGATTTGGGGGGGGGGGGGGTCCCGGGTGGGGGTGTGACATCGAATTCCCGGGATTTGGCGGGGGTCCCGACTCTCGGGGTCGGGTTTGGGGGGGTCCCTGGGGCATTGAGGAGCCCCGGGGTTTTTTTGGGGGGTGTTCTGGGGGGGCCTCCTGGGGGGGTTCCTGGGGGTCCCCATTTTTGGGGGGTGTCTGGGGGGTGTCTGGTTGGAGGGGAGGCGGTTCCCGGGGGTTCGCGGTTTTTTTTGGGGACCCCCCGGGGGTCTCGCCCTTCCCGGGGGTCTCAGGGGTCTGGGGGCGCAGGGCGGGCGCCTCTTCCTGGCCGATTATGCAATGCTCGAGGGGCTCCCCACGGGGAACATCGGGGGACGCCCCCAGTTCGTGGCCGCCCCCCTCTGCCTGCTCTGGCTCAGCCCCCGCGGCTGCCTCCTGCCCGTGGCCATCCAGGTACCCCCAAATGGCCCCAAATGGTCCCAAAATGGCCCCAAATGGCCCCTCTGCGACCCCCGCGTCCTCCTGTCCCGTCTGGGTCCCTCGGTGCACCCCCAAATCCTCATTTCCCGTGTCCCTTTGTCCCCCGATGTCCCCTCCTAGTCCCACATCCCCGAGGTGTCCCCAGGGTGTCCCCAATATCCCCAAGGTGTCCCCGAGGTGTCCCCGAGGTGTCCCTGAGGTGTTCCCCAGGTGTCCCCTGTCCCCCATGTCCTCAGGGTGTCCCCGAGGTGTCCCCAAAGTATCCCCAGGGTGTCCCCAAGGTGTCCCCAATATCCCCGAGGTGTCCCCAAGGTGTCCCCTGTACCCCATGTCCTCAAGGTGTCCCCAAGGTGTCCCAAAGGTGTCTCCAGGGTGTCCCCGTGGTGTCCCCAAGGTGTCCCCGAGGTGTTCCTGAGGTGTCCCCGAGGTGTCCCGTGTCCCCCATGTCCCCCTGGTGTTCCCAAGGTGTCCCAAATGTCCCCCGTGTCCCCACTGACCCCTCATGCCCCACACGTCCCTCCGTGTCCCCTGCTGACCCCCCATGACCCCACATCCCCCTGTGTCCCCCTGTCCCCCGCTGACCCCCGGTGCCCCCCATATCCCCAAGATGTCCCTGCCCCCCATGTCCCCCACTTCTCCAAGGTGTCCTGTCCCCCACATCCCCTCGGTGTCCCCCACATCCCCCTGGTGTCCCCTGTCCCCTGCTGACCCCCACTGTCCCCCACAGCTGTCCCAACACCCTGGGCCGGGGTCCCCAATCTTCGTGCCAGGGAGCCGTGGGTGGGCGCTGGCCAAGCTGTGGGTGAGGGGCGCCCACTTCGTCCTGCACGAGATGGTCACTCACCTGCTGCACGGCCACTTCCTGGCCGAGGCCTTCGCCGTGGCCACCCAGCACCTGCCAGCCGCCCACCCCGTGCACCAGGTAACCCCGAAATACCCCCCAGGAGCCCAAAAACTGCACCCCGACCCTAAAAAGTGCACCCTGAAATCCCCACCCCAAAAGCCCAACCCTGACCCTAAAAAGCGCACCCTGAAATCCCCACCCCAAAATCTGCACCCTGACCCCAAAACCTTCACCCTGACCCCAAAACTGCACCCCGGAATCCCCACCCCAAAAACTGCACCTTGAAACTGCACCAAATACTCAAAACAGACCCAAAATAAGCCCACCAATGTCCCCAGTGTCCCCCCAATCCCGATGTCCCCAATGCCCCAATGTCCCCAGTATTCCCAATATCATCCCAATATCCCCGATGTCCCCAATGATGTCCCCAATGATGTCCCCCAGTGTCCCCAATATTCCCATGGTCCCCAATATCCCCTATGTCCCCCAATGTCCCCAGTGTCCCCAATGTCCCCATGGTGTCTCCAGTATTCCCATGATGTCCCTGGTGTCCCCAGTGTCCCCCAATATTCCCATGGTGTCCCCAATGTCCCCGATGTCCTCAGTGATGCCCCCAATGTCCCCCAGTGATGCCCCGAATTATGTCCCCCATGTCCCCAGCTCCTCCTCCCCCACCTGCGCTTCACCTTCCACATCAACATCCTGGCTCGGGAGACGCTGCTCAACCCCGGTGGCATCATCGACCAGGTCAGCCAGACATCCCGGGGTCACCCGGGGTCACCCGGACACCTGGGTCCCACCTCTGGTGTCACCTGGGGTCACCCAGACACCTGGGTCCCTCCCCGGTGTCACCTGGATCCCCCTGGGGACACTCGGACACCTGGGTCCCCTCAGTGTCACTCGCACACGTGGTTCCCCCATGGATGTGGGGACCTGGGAGCACGGGGAGGGGACATGGGGGTCACTGAGGGGTGACAGCATCCCCAGGCCACGTCAGTGGGGCGGGAGGGGTCACTGAGGGGTGACACTGAGGGCTGGGGGTGTCCCCAGGCCACGTCGGTGGGCCGGGAGGGGACGCTGGCGCTGGTGGCCCGCGGCACGGCGGCGCTGACGTACCGGGAGCTGTGCGTCCCCGATGACGTGGAGGAGCGCGGGGTCGGGGCCATCCCCGGGTACCACTACAGGGACGACGCCCTGGACATCTGGGGGGCCATCGAGAGGTGGGGACAGCGGGGAGGGGACGGGGACGGGGGTGGTGGGGGCAGTGGGGACAATGGGGTGGGGACAGTGAGGGCAGGGAGATGGGAATGGTGGGGACGATGGGATGGGGATAATGGGGACAATGGGATGGGACAATGGGGACAATGGGATGGGGACAGTGAGATGGGAATGGTGGGGACGATGGGATGGGGATGATGGGGATGATGGGAACATGGAGATGGGAATGGTGGGGACAATGGGTTGGGAATGGTGGGGACAATGGGATGGGACAATGGGAACATGGAAATGGGAATGGTGGGGACAGTGGGAGGGGGATGAAGAGGATGGGGACAACAGGGATACGGAGATGGGAATGGTGGGGACAATGGGACAGGAATGATGAGGATGATGGGATGGTGATGATGGGGACACGGAGACGGCAATGGTGGGGACAGTGGGATAGGGAAGATGGGGACAATGGGATGGGGATGATGGGAACAATGGGATGGGACAATGGGGACAATGGGATGGGGATGATGGGGATGATGGGGACATGGAGATGGCAATGGTGGGGACAAAGGGAATGGGGACACAGAGATGGCAATGGTGGGGACAGTGGGATAGGGAAGATGGGGACAATGGGATGGGGATGATGAGGATGATGGGATGGGACAATGGGGAGATGGAGATGGGAATGGTGGGGACAATGGGAACGGGGATGGAGAGGATGGGGACAAAGGGAATGGGGACAACAGGGACACCGAGATGGGAATGGTGGAAATGGGGACAACGGGATGGGGATGAAGAGGATGGAGACAGGGAGGGGGTTGTGGGGATTGGGACAATGGCGACACGGAGATGGGAATGATGGGAACAAGATGGGACCCTACGGATGGGGACAGTGAGGATGGGGACAAGGACCACAGGAAGGGGACGAAGGAACGGGGATTGGACATCAGCAATGATGGGGACAGAGATGACGTTGGGTGGAGGCAGCCGGGCTGGGGACCCAGGGGGGACACGGCAGTGGCAGGCGTGGCCCTGTCCCCACCCGTCACCGGTGTCCCCACGGCGTCCCAGCTACGTGGAGGGGATCGTGGCACTTTTCTACGCCGAGGACAAGGACGTGGCCGAGGACGAGGAGCTGCAGGACTGGGTGGGCGAGATCTTCACCTATGGAGTCCTGGGCAACGAGAAGACAGGTAGGAGACATCGGGGGGGTGACAGGGACAATTGGGGGGCCACAGTGACATCGTGGTGATGGATGATGGGCATGGGCATGGGCATGGTCAAGGTCAAGACATGAGAGGGCCCCACTAATGTCCATGGTGATGCCCCGGGCTGGTCACGTGCTGTGGGTGGCCTGTGGTGGGTGACATCGTTGTGGGTGATGTCCCCATGGTGGGTGACACCACCGTGATGGGTGACAACACCCTGTTTGGTGACATCATTGTGTTGGGTGACATCACTGTGGTCGGTGATGTCATTGTGGTGGGTGACACACCCACGGTGGGTGACATCGCCGTGGTGGGTAACACCCACATTCAGTGATGGCTCCATGATGGGTGACATCGTCACGTTCGGTGCCACCCCCGCGGTGTGTGACGTCACTGTGGTGGGTGACACCCCCCACTGGGTGACACCTCCCATTGGGTGACACCCCCCATTGGGTGACACCTTCCATTGGGTGACACCCCCTCTGTCCCCTCTGTCCCCGCCTCAGGTTTCCCATCCAAGCTCTGCAGCCGCCCCGAGCTGGTCAAGTTCCTGACCATGATCATCTTCTGCTGCTCCGCCCGGCACGCGGCCGTCAACAGCGGCCAGGTGGCACCTGGGGGCATCTTGGGGACATCTGGGGACATCTGGGAACATCTGAGGACATTGGGGGACACCTGGGGACATCTGGGGACATTGGGGGACTCTGGGGGACATGAGGGGACACAGAGAGGGGTGGAGAGACCCGAATGCATCCATTGCACTCAGCAGTAGCCACAAACCCCCCTTTGGTGGCCACAGTGGACACGGGAATGTGCCAACACCTGAGCGACCCCACTGGGAACTGAGTGACCTCTGTGGCACCCAGGTGACCCCCAGGGAGGTTTTGGGGACCCCCACTGACCCCTCAGGTGTCCCCTCCCCCAGTACGACTACGCGGCCTGGATGCCCAACACGCCGGGCACGCTGCAGCGGCCACCACCGGCCACCGAGGACGAGGCCACCGAGGAGCTGCTGCTGGGGACGCTGCCGTCCCCCGAGGCCACCGGAGCCCTGCTGGCCCTGCTGAGCGTGGTCAGCTACGAGGGCGGGGAGCCGGTGAGAGGGGCCGGGGACACCGAGGAGGGGGGACGGGGACACCGGGGTGGGGCAGGACCCCTTAACTCCTGTGGGGACATGGGAGCGGGGACAGGGACACTGGGGTGGGGCAGGACCCCATTGGGGACCCCATAACTCCTGTGGGGATGTGGGAGAGGGGAAAAGGGACACCGGGGGAATCAGGACCCTATTGGGGACCCCGTAACCCCTGTGGGGACCTGGGAGGGGGTACAGGGACACCGGGGTGGGGCAGGACCCCACTGGGGACCCCATAACTCCTGTGGGGACCTGGGAGAGGGGAAAAGGGACACCGCGGGGGCAGGACCCCATTGGGGACCCCATAACCCCTGTGGGGAACTGGGAGGGGGGACAGGGACACCGGGATGGGGTAGGACCCCATTGGGGACCCCATAACGCTTGTGGGGATGTGGGAGAGGGGAAAAGGGACACCGGGGGAATCAGGACCCTATTGGGGACCCCGTAACCCCTGTGGGGCCCTGGGAGAGGGGACAGGGACACCGGCGTGGGGCAGGACCCCATTGAGGACCTGGGCCTTGAGGGGACACCACAACCCCAGTGGGGACAGGGACCTTGGGGGCTCATGACCCCTGTGGTGACCCCGGTTTTGGGGTCCCCTCGATGTCCCCTGATGTCCCCTGTCCCCCCAGCGCCCGCTGGGGTCGCGCTCCCAGGACCTGCTGACCGGTCCGGCCCCGCGGCGCCTCCTGGACTCGTTCCGGGCCCGCCTGGCCACCATCTCCCAGCGCATCCAGGCCCGGAACGCGGCGCTGGCCCTGCCCTACCCCTACCTGGACCCTGCCTGCGTCCAGGAGAGCATCTCCATCTGAGTGTCCCCAGTGGCCACCGGGGTGTCCCCAACAACGTCCAAGGTGGCCCCAACCCCCCTGGACCATCCTCAACCCACCCGTGGTGTCCCCAACCCTTCCCATCCCAATCTTCTCTCACCCCAAGACATCCCCAACCTCCTCGGACGTTCCCCAAATGTGTCCCCAGCACACCCCTGGATGTCCCCAGCGCCCCCCGAGATGTTCCCAACCTCCCCGAGACGTCCCCAGCACACCCCTGGATGTTCCCAACCCTCTCCAGGGTGTCCCCATCCCACCTTGGACCACCCCCAAGTGTATCCCCAACCCCCCCTTGGATGTCCCCAACCTCCGGATCACCTCCTGGTATGTCTCCAACACTCCCTTGATGTCCCTTCCAACCCTCCTGGGTGTCCCCAAGATGTCCTCAACCTCCTTGGACAATCCCCAGATGTGTCCCCAACACCCCCCTGGTGTCCCCCACCCCCACCCCCGGCCGGGCCCATCCCCCACCCCCCCACACCTGGGCAGGTTCATGGGAATAAAATCCCTCAGGGTTCCTCGCACGGCTCCAGGTGCGTCTCTGCTGTGAGCCCAGTGACTCACCTGCCCAGGTACTGACTGTGGCCACCAGAACCCTGCCATGGCCACCATGAACCTTCCATGGCCACCACAACCCTGCCATGGCCACCACAACCCCACCATGGCCACCATGAACCATCCATGGCCACCACAAACCTTCCATGGCCACCACAACCCCACCATGGCCACCATGAACCTTCCATGGCCACCACAAACCTTCCATGGCCACCACAACCCCACCATGGCCACCATGAACCTTCCATAGCCACCACAACACCGCCATGGCCACCACAACCCCACCATGGCCACCATGAACCTTCCATAGCCACCACAACACTGCCATGGCCACCATAACCCCACCATGGCCACCATGAACCTTCCATGGCCACCACAAACCTTCCATGGCCACCACAATCCCACCACGGCCACCATGAACCTTCCATAGCCACCACGACCCTGCCATGGCCACCACAAACCTTCCACGGCCACCACAACCCTGCCATGGCCACCATAAACCTTCCATGGCCACCACAACCCCACCATGGCCACCATGAACCATCCATGGCCACCACAAACCTTCCATGGCCACCACAAACCTTCCATGGCCACCAGAACCCCACCACGGCCACCATGAACCTTCCATGGCCACCATGAACCTTCCATGGCCACCATGACCCTCCCATGGCCACCATGACCCTTCCATGGCCACCACAACCCTGCCATGGCCACTATAAACCTTCCATGGTCACCATGACCCTCCCAAGGCCACCATGGCCCAACCCTGGCCATTGGGACCCTTCCATGGCCACCATGATCCAACCATGGCCACCACGATTCAACCACGGCCACCATGACACTTCCAAGGCCACCATGACCAATCCACGGCCACCATGACTCAACCATGATCACTATGACCCAACCACAGCCGCCATGACTCAACTATGGCCACCATGACCAATCCATGGCCACCATGACCCAACCACGGTCACCATGACACTTCCAAGGCCACCATGACCAATCCATGGCCACCATGACCCAACCACGGTCACCATGACTCAACCATGGCCACATGACAATCCTTAACCATCACACCCCAATCATGACCACCATGACCCAACCACGGCCATCACACCCCAACCAAGGCCACCATGATCCAACCATAGCCATCATGACCCAACCATGGCCACCATGACCCAACCACAGCCACCATGAGTCAACCACAGCCACCACGATATGTCCAAGGCCACCATGACCAATCCATGGCCAGTACAACCCAACCACAGCCACCATGACCAATCCATGGCCATCATGACCAATCCATGGCCAGTACAACCCAACCATGGCCACCATGACCAATCCATGGCCATCATGACCCAACCACAGCCACCATGACCCAACCACGGCCATCATGACCAATCCCTGACCATCACAACCCAACCACGGCCACCATGACCCAACCACAGCCGCCATGACCCCCCATGCCCATTAACGTCCGGTGGCACCAAGGCCCCGTCTCATCCCAGGGGTGGGTGGGGGGTCCCAGTGGGGCAGGACCACCCCAGGTGTCCCCAAACGAGGAGGTTTTGGGGGTGTCCCCCTGCCCCCCACCCCCAGTCCCTCCCCCAGACACAGTCACAGGTGAAAATCAGTAAAACTTTTATTAATTTCTCCCAAAATCGGAAATCCCCCGAAATTCGCTTCCCCTCCCCCCACCCCCACAAAACCCCCAAAAGTGAAAACAGCAAAATAAAGGGTGGGGGGTGGGGTGGGGCAAAGGACTCCCCCCACCCCCAAACCCCCAAAACCGCCACCAAAAAACGCCCCCCACCCCCACCCCCCTCCCCATCCTCATCAACGAACAATCCCCATAAATTACAACCCCCCACCGGCCCCTCCCCCCCAAAATCGGTGGGAAGGGGGGGTCCCACACCTGCCCCTCCCCCACCCCAACCGGGGGGGTCACCCCTTAATTTGGGGTCACCCCAAACTTAAGATTCAGAGCCCAGTTTGGGGTTCAACCCCCCCAATTTAGGGGTTTCACCCCCAATTCAGGGGTTTCACCCCAATTTAAGGGGTCAGCCCCAATTTTGGGGTTTCACCCCCAATTTAGGAGTCACCCCCTTCAAACTTGGGGGTCAGCAACTTGGGGGTCACCCCAGTTTAGGGGTGGCCCCTTAAACTTGAAGGTTCCTTTAATTCAGGGGTCACCCCAAATTCAGGGGTCACTGCCCCTTAGTGTCACCCCCCAACTTGGGGGTCACCCCCCTGACAACAACAACCTCCCTGACCCCATCTGAATTTGGGGGTCACCCCCACATCCTGTGGGGGTTTTTGGGGGGGGAGGGGGGTGACAACCCCATGCCCGGATCAGTTTTGGGGTTTGGGGGGAGGGGGTGACACCCCCGGCCCCATTTCAATGTGGGGGTTTCAGGGTGACGACGACCCCGACCCCATCGGAAGTTGGGGGTTCAGGAGGCGGCAACCCTGACCCCACATCGATGTGGGGGTCACCCCCACAGCCTGAGGGGTTTTTGGGGGGTCACAACAACCCCGACCCCATATTGATGTGGGGTTTTTGAGGGGTGACAACAACCCCGGCCCCATTAGAACTTGGGGGTTTGGGGAGTGACAACCCCGACCCCACATTGATGTGGGGGTCACCCCCATGGCCTGGGGGGTTTTTGGGGGGGTCACAACAACCCCAACCCCATTGGAACTTGGGGGTTTGGGGGGTGACACCCTCGACCCTGTATCAATGTGGGGGTTTAGGGGGTGACAACAACCCCGACCCCAAATCCATGTGGGGGTCACCCCCATGGCCTCAGGGGAGTTTTTGAGGGGTGACAACCTTGTCCCCACAGGAACTCGAGGGTCACCCCCACGCCCCGCGGGGGGCTCAGTTGTCGTCGTCGCTGTCGTCGGGGCTGATGGCCGGGCTGGTGAGGCTGTAGGTCGGCGACGTGGGGCTGTAGCCGGGGGACGTGGGGCTGTAGGTGGAGCCCTTGGGCGAGGTGGGGCTGTAGGTGGGCGAGGTGGGGCTGTACTTGGGCGAGGTGGGGCTGTAGGTCGGCGACGTGGGGCTGTACTTGGGCGACGTCGGGGTGTAGACGGGCGAGGTGGGGCTGTAGGTGGGCGAGGTGGGGCTGTACTTGGGCGTTGTGGGGCTGTAGGTGGGCGAGGTGGGGCTGTACTTGGGCGACGTGGGGCTGTACTTGGGCGACGTGGGGCTGTACTTGGGCGAGGTCGGGGTGTACTCGGGGGAGCTGGGGCTGTAGCTGGGGCTGGTCGGGGTGTACTTGGGGGAGGTGGGGCTGTAACTGGGGCTGCTGGGGCTGTAACTGGGGCTGCTGGGGGTGTAGGTGGGCGACTGCGGGGTGTAGCGGGGGCTGGACGGGGAGTAACTGGGAGAGGTGGGGCTGTAACTGGGCGAGGTGGGGCTGTAACTGGGAGAGGTGGGGCTGTAGTTGGGCGAGGTTGGGGTGTAGTTGGGGCTGGTGGGGCTGTAACTGGGCGAGGTGGGGCTGTAGCTGGGAGAGGTCGGGGTGTAGTTGGGGCTCGTGGGGCTGTAGTTGGGAGAGGTGGGGCTGTAACTGGGAGAAGTGGGGCTGTAACTGGGAGAGGTCGGGCTGTAACTGGGAGAAGTGGGGCTGTAACTGGGAGAAGTGGGGCTGTAGCTCGGCGAGGTGGGGCTGTAACTGGGCGAGGTGGGGCTGTAACTGGGAGACGTGGGGCTGTAACTGGGAGACGTGGGGCTGTAGCTGGGTGACGTGGGGCTGTAACTGGGAGATGTGGGGCTGTAGCTCGGCGACGTGGGGCTGTAACTGGGAGAAGTGGGGCTGTAACTGGGCGACGTGGGGCTGTAACTGGGCGAGGTCGGGCTGTAACTGGGCGAGGTGGGGCTGTAGTTGGGCGAGGTGGGGCTGTAGCTCGGCGATGTGGGGCTGTAGCTCGGCGACGTGGGGCTGTAGCTGGGGCTCTGTGGGGTGTAGCCCCCCGGTGACCGCGGCTCGTAGGCGGGGGACGTCGGGCTGTAGCTGGGGGACATGGCCCCGCCTGCGGAGAGGGGACGGCGGTCAGCGGGTGTTGGGGGGGCTCGGTGTTTGGGTGTTGGGGGGCTTCAGTGAGCGAACCTCGGGGTGTTTTTGGGGTGTTCTGGGGGTGTTTTTGGGGTGTTGGGGACCCTTTAAAGGGGTATTGAGGTGTTGGGAGGAGTTGCAGGGTGGTGTGGGGCTCAGTGAGGGGGGTTTGGGTGTTGGGGGGTTGGGGTGGGGCTGTTTCAGGGTGTTTTGGGGGTATTTTTTGCTATTTTGGGGCTGTTTTGGGGTGTTTGGGGCTGTTTTGGGGTGTTTCAGGGTGTTGTGGGGCTCTTTAAGGTGTTGTTGGGGTGTTACAGAAGGTTGGGGGTCCCTTTGAGGGGGTGTTCGGCTGTTGTGGGGCTTTGGGTGTTGTGGGGCTGTTTCAGGGTGTTTTGGGGCTATTTTTTGCTAGTTTGGGGATGTTTGGAGTTATTTAGGGGTATTTTGGGCTGTTTTGGGGGTGTTGCCAGGTGTTTTGGGGTGTTACCCGGTGTTTCAGGGTGTTGTTGGGGGTTACAGGGCGTTTTGTGGTTATTTTTTGCTGTTTTGGGGGTGTTTTGGGTTATTTTAGGGTATTTTGGGCTGGTTTGGGGTGTTTCAACGTGTTTTGGGGTGTTACCAGGTATTTGAGGGCTGTTTGGGGCTGTTTTGGGTGTTTCAGGGCGTTGTTGGGGGTTATGGGGTGTTTTGTGAGTGTTTTTAGTTATTTTAGGTGTGTTTGGGGTTATTTTAGGTTATTTTATGATATTTTAGGGTGGTTTGGGGCTATTTTAGGTTATTTTATGATATTGTCAGGTGTTTTTGGGGCTATTTTGGGTTATTTTAAGGCTATTTTCAGGGCTATTTTGGGTTATTTTAGGGCTATTTTCAGGGCTATTTTGGGTTATTTTAGGGCTATTTTCAGGGCTATTTTGGGTTATTTTGGGGGTATTTTCGGGTGTTTTTGGGGCTGTACTCACCAGGGGAGGGGATGTAGGGGCTGGAGGGTCCCGGTGACCCCGGGGAGCCTGGGGTGGGCGACCAGGCCGGGGAGTAGCCGGGGCTGAAGCCGGAGGCGTCCGAGGCGGCGCTGGGGGAGAACCCGGCCCCGCCCGGGGTCATCCCGCTGCCTGTGGGGGGAAAAATGGGGGTCAGGGGGACCCCAAATCCCACCAGGGACCCCAAAACCACCCCCAAATCCAGCCCAGGACCCCAAAACCACCCCCAAATACAGCCCAGGACTCCAAAACCACCCCCAAACAGAATCCGAGACCCGAAAACACAACCTGAGACTCCAAAACTGCCCACAAAGAGAACCTGAGACCCCAAAACACAACCTGGGACCCCAAGATGACCCCAAATACAGCCCAGCACCCCAAAACCTCCCCCAAACAGAACTTGAGACCCCAAAACACAACCTGGGACCCCAAAACCACCCCCAAATACAGGCTGGGATCCCAAAACTGCCCCCAAACAGAACCCAGCCCCACTCGGGGTCACCCCACTGCCTGTGGGGCAAAAAAAGGGGTGAGGGGGACCCCAAATACCACCAGGGACCCCAAAGCCACCCCCAAGCAGAACCTGGGACCCCAAAACCACCCCCAAATAGAACCCAGGACCCCAAAACACAACCTGGGACCCCAAAACCACCCCCAAACAGAACCCAGTCCCACTTGGGGTCACCCCACTGCCTGTGGGGCAAAATGGGGTTCAGAGGGACCCCAAATATCACCAGGGACCCCAAAACACAACCTGGGACCCCCAAATACCACCAGGGACCCCAAAACCACCCCCAAGCAAAATCTGGGACTCCGAAACTGCCCCCAAACAGAACCTGAGACCCCAAAACACAACCTGGGACCCCCAAATACCACCAAGGACCCCAAAACCACCCCCAAACAAAACCTGGGACCCCAAAACCACCCCCAAATACAGCCCGGGACCCCCCAGTTCCTCCCCATCATCCCCAAGGACCCCAATTTTATTCCAGGGACCCCCCACCAAATGTATCCCAGTCTGCCCCAGTGACCCCAATTCGTCCCCCCAGTTGACCCCAGTGACCCCCAAGACACCCCAAATCCCCTCCCTCTGCCCCCCAGCCATCCCAGTGACCCCCATTTTACCCCAGACCATCCCAAAACCCCCCAACCTTCCCCCTCCCAGTCTCTCCCAGTCTCTCCCAGTCCCTCCCAGTTGCCCAACTCACCCACGCTGGGGGACCAGGCACCGTAGGCAGGGGTGGCCCCCTGGTTCCAGGGGGTCATGGCCGGGGACATCCCCCCCATGGGGCTGGGGGCCGACCCAAAGAACATCCCGGTGGCTGTGGAGAGAGGGAGGGTCAGGGGGCACCCCAAAATCTGGGGGGGGACCCCAAAATCTGGGGGGGAGCAAAATATGGAGGATAACAAAATCTGGAGAATGACAAAATATGAGGGACAGCAAAACATGGGGGGGATCAAAATATGGGGGGGGACACCAAAATCTGGGGAAGACCCCAAAAATCTGAGGGACAAAATCTGGGGGATACCAAAATTTGTGGGGACCCCAAAACCCCAGAACTGGACGATGACCACGATGACCTTGGAGATCTTCGTGTCACCACCTTTGGGATGTCCCCAACTCCTCCCTGGTGGGACCTCAATGTCCAGGTCCTGAAGGATCCCAAAAATCTGAGAGAGACCCCAAAATCTAGGGAACCCCAAAATCCAGATTCTTCCCCATCTTCCTGAGAGGACCCAAGTGACCAGAACTGGACAATGACCACGACGACCTTGGGGGGTCTTCATGTCAACACCTTTGGGATGTCCCCAACTCCTCCCTGGTGGGACCTCAGTGTCCAGGTCCTGAAGGACCCCAAAAATCTGAGCGATCCCAAAACCCAGGAATATTCCAGAACTGGCCGATGACCACGATGACCTCAGAGATCTTGGTGTCACCACCTTTGGGATGTCCCCAACTCTTCCCCCAGTGGAACCTGGCCACCATCCCAAAGGCTTTCCCCATTTTTCCAAGACTCTCCCGATTTTTCCCAGGACTGTCCCCCTTTTTCCCGAGGGTTTTGGGGACTCACGGCCGCCGACGCCGAGGCCGGGCAGGGCGCTGGGGATCTCCATGCCGTGCTTGCACTTCTCGGCGTCCAGCAGGAGATCGAAGCAGCCGGTGCCGGCCGGGGCCAGCTGACCCAACATGATGTTCTCAGACACTCCTTTCATGGGGTCACTCTCGCCGTGGGCAGCTGCCTCCATCAGGACGTCCACCTGGAGAAGGGAGGGACACCCCAAAATTGGTCTCGAACCCCAAAATCCTTCAGAATTCTCAATAGCCTTTGAAATGTCCCAAAATCCTGGAAGGTGTCTGTGAAATCCCCAATTTCAGCCCCAAAATCCCTTTCATGGGGTCACTCTCCCCCCGTGGGCAGCTGAGTCCATCAGGGTGTCCAGCTGGAGGTGAGGAGGACACCCCAAAATCGGCCTCGGACCCCAAAATCCTTCCAAACTCCTCAAATCCTCTAATAATGCACAAAACTCCTCGTTTTTAGCCCCAAAACCCCTTCATGGGGTCACTCTCCCCTGTGGGCAGCTGAGTCCATTGGGGTGTCCAGCTGGAGGTGGGGAGGACACCCCAAAATAGGCCTCGGACCTCTAAACTCCTTCCTGAATCCCAAATCTCCCATCCCCAGACCCAAACCCCTCTCCTGGCCCCATTCCCACCCCCAAAATCCCCATTCCCACCCCAAATCCCTCTCTCATCCCCATTTCCCCATTCCCACCCCAAATCCCCAAATCCCAATCCTGCTCCTGCTCCCCTCTCCCACCCCAAATCCTTCTCCCTTCCCCATTCCCACCCCAAATCCCTCTCACCCACCCAAAACCCCAATTCCCACCCCTAAACCCAAATCCCTCTCCCACCCCAATTCCCCATCCCCACCCCAAATCCTTCTCCCTTCCCCATTCCCACCCTAAATCCCTCTCCCACCCCCCAAACCCCAATTCCCACCCCAAAACCCAAATCCCTCTCCCACCCCAATTCCCCATCCCCACCATTTCCCCATTCCCACCCCAATACCCCAATTCCCACCCCCAAACCCAAATCCCTCTCCCTTCCCAACTCCACTGTCCCTCCAAATCCCAATCCCCACCCCAAATCCCTCTCCCTTCCCAACCCCATCCCAAACTCCTCTCCCACCCACCCGAAACCCCAATTCCCAAAACCCCAAACCCCAATCCCTGCAGTCCCAAAGCCCAATTCCCAAAACCCCAAACCCCAATCCCTGCAGTCCCAAACCCCAATCCCTGCAGTCCCAAACCCCAATTCCCAAAACCCCAACCCCTGCAGTCCCAAACCCCAATTCCCAAAACCCCAAACCCCAATCCCTGCAGTCCCACAGCCCGCACCGTCTCCTCGAAGGAGCACTTCATGAGGGGCCCGGTGTCCTGGCGGTTGACGCCGTGCCGGGTGATGGCCATGAGGTGCCCGCGCGAGGTCATGGTGTCGCACAGCAGCGCCAGGTGCCGGTAGTTGACGTAGGAGCCGTCGAAGGAGATGACGTGGTAGAGCTCCCGCTCCAGCGCCTTCCGCACCGCCTCGATCCCCAACACCTGCGGGGTCGGGAGTTATGGGATCATCCAAAAATACGGGGTGGGGTTGGGGGTCATCGAAATCCATCCAGGGGGTTGGGAGTGTTCAAAATGGAGGGGTTGGGGATCATCAAAATCCATCCAGGGGGTTGGGAATTCCCAAAATCGAGGCGTTGGGAATTCCAGGTTTGTCCAAAAATACAGGGTGGGTTGGGAATCACCAAAATCGAGGGGTTGGGAATTCTGGGATCGTCCAAAAATACGGGGTGGGGTTGGGAATCCCCAAAATCCAGTCGGGGGGTTGGGAAAGTTCAAAATTGAGGGGTTGGGAATTCTGGGATCGTCCAAAAATACGGGGTGGGGTTGGGAATCATCAAAATCCATCCAGGGGGTTGGGAAAGTTCAAAATCGAGGGGTTGGGAATGCCCAAAATCCAGGAATTGGGAATGCCCAAAATCCATCAAGGAGTTGGGAATGTTCAAAATCGAGGGGTTGGGAATTCCGGGATCATCCAAAGGGTTGGGAATGTTCAAATTCAAAGGGTTGGGAACGCCCAAAATCCTGGAGCTGGGAATTCCCAAAATCCATCCAGGAGTTGGGAATGTCCAAAATCGAGGGGTTGGGAATTCCGGGATTGTCCAAAAATCTGGGGTGGGATTGGGAATGGCCAAGATTCAGGGAATTTGGGATCCCAGCAGTCCAGGTGTCTCATGGGGAAGATCTCCACGATGTCGTTGGAGGTCCAGGAGGACCCAGATGTTCCTCACACCCCACCCCAGATGTCCCCCAAACCCCACCCCAGATGTCCCCAGCCCAGGAGATTCATGGTGAAGATCTCCACCATGAGGACCCAGATGTTCCTCAGACCCCACCCCAGATGTTCCTCAAACCCCAGCCCAGGTCACTCATGGTAAAGATCCCCACGATGAGGACCCAGATGTTCCTCAAACCCCACCCCAGACGTTCCTCAAACCCAAGCCCAGAAGACTCACAGTGAAGATCTCCACGATGTTGTTGGAGGTCCAGGAGGACCCAGATGTCCCTCAAACCCCACCCCAGATGTCCCCAGCCCGGGTCACTCATGGTGAAGATCTTCACGATGTCGTTGAAGGTCCAAGAGGACCCAGATGTCCCTCAAACCCCACCCCAGATGTCCCCAGGTCCCCCCCAGCCCAGGTCACTCACGGTGAAGATCTCCACGACGAGGACCCAGATGTCCCTCAAACCCCACCCCAGATGTCCCTCAGACCCCACCCCAGATGTCCCCAGCCCGGGTCACTCACAGTGAAGATCTCCACGATGTCGTTGGACGTCGTGCGCACGGGGTCCACGTCCTTCTCGCTCAGCACCCGCATGAGGCTGACGCCGTCGGTCTCCAGGATCCACTCCTGGAGAGCCTTGAACTCCCCGTCCTCGGTGATGATGATCTTCTTCTTGTTGTCTGTCTGCGGCAGGTGCATGTACACCTGGCCGGGGAGGGGACAGCGGTCACCAGGAGGTCACCAGGGGGTCACCAGGAGGTCACCAGGGGGTCCTTGGACCATGAAGGTCTCCTGGAACCTCCTAAAAGTCTCCATGGAGAGCTCCTGGTGCTCCTCGAGATCTTCCAGGAGATCTGAGACCCCCCCAGAGCTGCTGGTGGGACCCAAAGACCTTCTCAGGTGTCACCAGGGGGTCACCATGGGTGTCCTGAGACCATGAAGGTCTCCTGGAACCTCCTAGAAGTCTCCATGGAGAGCTCCAGGTGCTCCTCGAGATCTTCCAGGAGATCTGAGACCCTCAAAGGTCTCCATGGAGAGCTCCAGGTGCCCCTCAAGATCCACCTGGAGATCTGAGACCCTCAAAGGTCTCCATGGAGAGCTCCAGGTGCTCCTCAAGATCCACCTGGAGATCTGAGACCCCCCAGAGCTCCTGGTGGGACCCAAAGACCTTCTCAGGTGTCACCAGGGGGTCACCATGGGTGTCCTGGGACCATGAAGGTCTCTTGGAACCTCCTGAAAGTCTCCATGGAGAGCTCCTGGTGCTCCTCGAGATCTTCCTGGAGATCTGAGACCCCCAAAGGTCTCCATGGAGAGCTCCAGGTGCTCCTCAAGATCCACCTGGAGATCTGAGACCCTCAAAGGTCTCCATGGAGAGCTCCAGGTGCTCCTCAAGGTCCACCTGGAGATCTGAGACCCTCAAAGGTCTCCATGGAGAGCTCCTGGTGCTCCTCGAGATCTTCCAGGAGATCTGAGACCCCCAAAGGTCTCCATGGAGAGCTCCAGGTGCTTCTCAAGATCCACCTGGAGAACTGAGACCCCCAAAGGTCTCCATGGAGAGCTCCAGGTGCTTCTCAAGATCCACCTGGAGATCTGAGACCCCCCCAGAGCACCCAGGGGTGGGACCTGGGGGGGACATCCAGGCACCCAAAGACCTTCTCAGGTACACAAAGGTGTCACCACAAACATCCCAAACCTCCTCAAGGTCACCACAGACCTTCTCCAGTTGTCTCTGAGGACCTTCCCAGACCTTCCCAACCCCTCAGGGACCCCATCCAGGTGTCCCCAAACCCCCCCGAGATGTGGCCACCTTGCTGATCTGCTCGATGCCCTGCAGGGTCATGTCCGTCAGCATGTTGGACTCGATGCAGCGCAGGAAGACGTCGTCGTCCATCTTGTCCACCACCTCTTCCTCCTGAGGACACGGCGGTGGAGATCAGGAGACCCCCTCAGGCCACCTCAGATGTCCCCTGAGGTGTCCCCTGAGGTGTCCCCAGGTCCCCGCCCACCTCCTGCATCTTGTTCTCGTCGCTGTTCATGATGCGGATGCGCAGCACCAACTTCTCGGCGTTGTCGTCGTTGAAGATGCAGTTGAGGTCGTCGCCGAAGCCTGGAGAGGACACCAGGGTGGGGACCAAGGTCACCTCCAAAGCCACAGCACCCAAAGGACCCTCAGGGTCAGCTGGGAAACCACAAAGATCCACCAGGATCAAACAGGATCCCACAAAGGTTCTTAGATGCTTTCAAGGCTTGTACAGGAGCCTCCAAAAGCTCCTCAGATGCCTTTAAAGCTCATCCAGGATCCTCCCAAAGCTCCTCAGATGCCCTCAAAGCTCATCCAGGATCCTCCAAATCCATCCAGGCTCACCCAGGACCTCCCAAAAGCTGCTCAGATGCCTTCAAAGCTCATCCAGGTCACCCCAAAAGCTCCTCAGATGCCCTCAAAGCTCATCCAGGATCCTCCAAATCCATCCAGGCTCACCCAGGACCTCCCAAAAGCTGCTCAGATGCCTTCAAAGCTCATCCAGGTCACCCCAAAAGCTCCTCAGATGCCCTCAAAGCTCATCCAGGATCCTCCAAATCCATCCAGGCTCACCCAGGACCTCCCAAAAGCTGCTCAGATGCCTTCAAAGCTCATCCAGGTCACCCCAAAAGCTCCTCAGATGCCCTCAAAGCTCATCCAGGATCCTCCAAATCCATCCAGGCTCACCCAGGACCTCCCAAAAGCTGCTCAGATGCCTTCAAAGCTCATCCAGGTCACCCCAAAGCCTGTGCCCTCTCCAGGATCCTCCAAATCCTCCAGGCTCACAGGACCTCCCAAAGCTGCTCAGATGCCTTCAAACTCCCAGGAAACCCCAAACCCCCTCCAGGACCTCCAAAACCCCCTCCAGACTCACGCAGGACCTCCCAAAAGCTCCTCAGATCCTTCAAAGCTCACCCAGGACCCCCCAAACCCCCTCCAGACTCACGCAGGACCTCCCAAAAGCTCCTCAAATGCCCTCAAAGCTCACCCAGGTCACCCCAAAAGCTCCTCAGATGCCCTCAAAGCTCACCCAGGTCACCCCAAACCCCTTCCAAGCCCCCCAAAAACTCCTCAAACCCCCTCCAAACTCCTCCCAAGACCCTCAAACCTCCTTCAAGCCCCCCAAAAACCCCCCAAGACCCCTCCCCAAGGCCACCCACCGGCGTTGATCTTCTCGGCGATCTGCTCCATGGTGAGCTTGCGGTCGGTCATGTGCTTGCGGTCGAGCTCGACGCGGAGCAGCCAGGGCGAGATGCGGCTGACGTCGAAGTCGGGCATCTCGTAGTAAACGTTCACCCACTCCTGGTCCTCGGCCACCACCGTGCTCTGAGGGTTCGGGTCGTAGTAGATGGCCGTGTTGGCCGTCACCTTGCGCAGCGTGGTGTGCTCCAGGCGGCACAGGATGTCCTGGGGGGACACGGAGAACGTGGTGAGCTCTGGGTGGCCCAGGAGGTCCTGGGGGGACATTGGGGAGCTCCAGGTGGCCCAGGAGGTCCTGGGGGGATGGACATTGGAGAGCTCCAGGTGGCCCAGGAGGTCCTGGGGGGACATTGGGGAGCTCCAGGTGGCCCAGGAGGTCCTGGGGGGACACAGGGACAGTGAGAGGACAAGAGGACACTCAGGACCATGAGGCCATGGGGAGTGTGGTGTCCTCCAAGCCATGGGGGCCACCACGGAGCTGTGGGGACACAACCCCACAGGGCCACCGCCAGACCACCCCACAGCACCAGGGTCCTCCAGAACCTCAATTCCCACCAGCTCCCTGTCCCCAGGGCGTCCCTGGGGTATTCTCAGGATGTCCCAAGGGTGTCCCCAGGGTGTCCCAAGGGTGTCCCCGGTGCCACCTTGGCGCGCTCGGCGTCGCGGGCGCTCTGGCCCAGCAGGAACACGGTGAGCGACGGCGTCTTGGGTTTCTTGGAGATGTTGATGAGCTCCTTGAGGCGAGGGACACCCAGGGTGACGTTCTTGGCCGACACCCCGGCGTAGTGGAAGGTGTTGAGGGTCATCTGAGTGGCCGGTTCACCCAGGGATTGAGCGGCCAGAGCTCCCACCATCTCCCCGGGGTGGGCCTGAGGGGACAGGGACACCAAAAATGTCACAGGTCGGGTCATAAAACTCCAAATCTGACCCCAGAATCGTCCAAATCTGGGTCTGAAAACCTCAGATCTGACCCCAAAATCATCTAGATCTAGGTCTGAAACCCCAGATCTGATCCCAAAATCATCCAAATCTGGACCTAAAACCCCAAAATCATCCAAATCTGGGTCTGAAACCCCACATCTGACCCCAAAATTCTCCCTCAGCTGGAGCTGAACCATCCTTAGATGTGGTTTCAAAGGTGTCATTGGTGTGGAAAGCAAAAATGACCCAAATTTGGTCCTAAAAACCTCAGATCTGACCCCAAAACAGCCCCAAAACTCCAACTATTGACCCCAAACCCCCCAATATTAATTCCAAAGCCCCAGAAGTGACCCCAAACCCCCAGAAGTGACCCCAAACCCCCTCTCGCAATGGCCTGGTTGAACTTGGACTCGATCTCGCCCAGCAGCCAGTTGAAGGCAGCTCCAGATCTGACCCCAAACTCCTCCAAACCCTCCAGTAATGACCCCAAACACCCCCAATACTAACCCCAAATCCCCCAATAACGACCCCAAACCCCCCAATAACGACCCCAAAGCCCCTCTCACGATGGCCTGGTTGAACTCGGACTCGATCTCGCCCAGCAGCCAATCGAAGGCACCTCCAGATCTGACCCCAAACACCTCCAAACCCACCAGCAATGACCTCAAACACCCCAATAATGACCCCAAATCCCCCAATAATGACCCCAAATCCCCCAATAACGACCCGAAACCCCCCAATAACGACCCCAAAGCCCCCCATAACGACCCCAAAGCCCCACTCACGATGGCCTGGTTGAACTTGGACTCGATCTCGCCCAGCAGCCAGTCGAAGGCCTCCCCGCTGAGGCGGAACTCCTCCACCATGCGGCGGCTGCAGAGGGTGGAGCGCAGGTGGATGTTGAAGAGCAGCGTCGCGTTCTCCTGCGCCTGCCGGCTCAGAGGGTCCTCCCCGTTGACGATCACCAGCTTGCGGCTCAGCTCCTTCACCCCTGGGGGGACAGCGGGGGCAGGAGTGGGGATAGGAACCTTCCAGGACCTTCCTGAGGTCCTCATGGACCTCCAGAACTTTCTTGAGGAGCCCCAAACCCAGCACAGCTTCTGGGGGTCAACCAGGACCTGAAGAACCTTCCTGAGGGACCCCAAACCCAGCACAGCTTCCTGAAGGTCCCAAGTAGCCCCAGAACCTCCTTGGAGAGTCACAAGGAGCTCCAGAACCTTCCTGGGGTCAATCAGGACCCAAAGAACCTTCCTGAGGGACCCCAACCCCATCACAGCTTCCTGAGGGACACAAGAACCTCCAGAACCTTCTGGAGGGACTCCAAACCCATCACCGCTTCCTGAGGGACTCAAGGACCTCCAGAACCTTCCTGGGGTCAACCAGGACCCAAAGAACCTTCCTGGAGTCAACCAGGACCTGAAGAACCTTCCTGAGGAACCCCAAACCCATCACAGCTCCCTGAGGGACTCAAGGACCTTCAGAACCTTCCTGGGGTCAACCAGGACCTGAAGAACTTTCCTGAGGAACCCCAAACCTATCACAGCTTCTTGAAGGTCCCAAGTAGCCCAAGAACCTCCTTGGAGAGTCACAAGGAGCTCCAGAACCTTCCTGGGGTCAACCAGGACCCAAAGAACCTTCCTGAGGGACCCCAAATCCATCACAGCTTCCTGAGGGACTCGAGAACTCCCAAAACTTTCCTGAGGTCCTCAAGGACCTCCAGAACCTTCCTGGGGTCAACCAGGATTCAAAAGAACCTTCCTGAGGGACCCCAAACCCACCACAGCTTCCTCAAGGTCCCAAGTAGCCCCAGAACCTCCTTGGAGAGTCACAAGGACCTGAAGAACCTTCCTGGGCAACTCAAGGACCTCCAGAACTTTCCTGAGGTCCTCAAGGATCTCCAGAATCTTCTTGGAGGATCCTAATTACCTCCAGAACTTCCTTAGAGTCCCCAAGGACCTCCAGAACCTTCCTGGGACCTCCTCAAGCACCCCCAGCCCCTTTTTGAGAACCATGATGGGTCCAAATTTCTCCAAGGGTTTCCAAATTTCCCCGAAATTCCTCCATCAGGGTTCAGGGACCACCCCCTGGCAGGAATTTGGGGTCCCCCCACCCACCCTGGCTGGATTTTGAGGTCCCCCACTCACCCTCCACCACCTTGACCGGGTGCAGGTCCGAGGGCAGCCGGGAGTTGATGTGGAAAATCTTCTGCGCGTTCCAGATCATGCGCAGGAGGTTACAGGGGAGCACCACCTGCGGGGGGGGGCGGGACCCCCAAAATCAGGGATCAAAGGTCAGAATTTGGGGTTCAGGGGTCAAAATTTGGGGTTCAGGGGTCAAAAACAGAGGAAAAATGGCAAAAAAGGGGAGTCAGTGGTCAAAGTTTGGGGGTCAGTGGTCAAAATTTGGGGGTCGGTGGTGAAATTTGGGGTCAGTGGTGAAAAATGGGGGGTCAGGGGTCAAAACTGGGGGGTCAGAGCCCCAAAAACAGGAGGTGGAACCCCAAAAATCGGGGGGCAGAGATGAAAACCGGGGCGTCAGTGGTCAAAATTTGGGGTCAGCGGTCAAAAATGGGGGGTCAGTGGCCAAAACTGGGGGTCCAGTGGTCAAAATTGGGGGGTCAGTGGTCAAAAATGGGGGAAGAACCCCAAAAATATGAGCTCAGGGGTCAAAATCAGGCGGTCAGTGGCCAAAATTGGGGGGTCAGTGGCCAAAAATTGGGGGATCAGGGGTCAAAACCGGTTGTCAGCACCCCAAAAGCCCTGGTTGGAGTTTGGGGTGCCCCAGTTGGGTTTGGGTCATCCCAGTTGGATTTCACGTAACCCTGGGTGGATTTTGGAGTATTCTGGTTGGATTTAGGGTTTTTTGCTGTATTTTGGTCGGATTTTGGGTTTTTTGGGGTATTTTGGTTGGATTTTGGGTTTTTTGGGGTGTTTCTGTTTGATTTAGGGGTTTTTGGGGGTCACCCTGCTGTCACTGGTGGGGAAGATGACCCTGAGCACCTCCATGGAGCCCAAAAGGAGAAATCTGGGATTCTCTGGTTGGATTTTGGGGTATTTTGGTTGGATTTGGGGTTATTTTGGTTGGATTTGGGGTTATTTTGGTTGGATTTGGGGTTTTTGGGGTCACCTTGCTGTCGCCCGTGGGGAAGATGACCCTGAGCACCTCCATGGAGCCCAGAAGGAGGAATTTGGGATTCTCTGGTTGGATTTTGGGGTATTTTGGTTGGATTTGGGGTTATTTTGGTTGGATTTGGGGATTTTGGGGTCACCTTGCTGTCGCCGGTGGGGAAGATGACCCTGAGCACCTCCATGGAGCCCAGAAGGAGGAATTTGGGATTCTCTGGTTGGATTTTGGGGTATTTTGGTTGGATTTGGGGTTATTTTGGTTGGATTTGGGGTTTTTGGGGTCACCTTGCTGTCGCCGGTGGGGAAGATGACCCTGAGCACCTCCATGGAGCCCAGAAGGAGGAATTTGGGATTCTCTGGTTGGATTTTGGGGTATTTTGGTTGGATTTGGGGGTATTTTGGTGGGATTTGGGGGTATTTTGGTGGGATTTGGGGTTATTTTGGTTGGATTTGGGGATTTTGGGGTCACCTTGCTGTCGCCGGTGGGGAAGATGACCCTGAGCACCTCGCGGTCCTCGCGCATGCGGTCGAACTCTCGCTCCAGCTCGTTCTGGATGTGGGCGTTGGACAGGATGTCCTTGACCAGCTCCTCCTGCAGCGTCCGGCGCAGCGCCCGCTCGTTGGTGTAGTCAAACTTGAACCTGAGCAGGGACGACCAAAAATGAAGTTGGGTTCTATCAGGTAGGAGCCCAAAATGTGCCCAAGTCCCGTTTGAAGACCCCACAATGTCCCCAGGTCCCGTCTGAAGACCCCAAAATGTGCCCAAGTCCCATTTGAAGACCCCAAAATGTCCCCAGGTCCCGTTTGAAGACCCCAAAATGTCCCCAGGTCCTGTTTGAAGACCCCAAAATGTGCCCAAGTCCCGTTTGAAGACCCCAAAATGTGCCCAGGTCCTGTTTGAAGACCCCAAAATGTGCCCAAGTCCCGTTTGAAGACTCCAAAATGTCCCCAGGTCCCATTTGAAGACCCCAAAATGTCCCCAAGTCCTGTCTGAAGACTCCAGAATGTCCCCAGGTCCCGTTTGAAGACCCCCAAAATGTCCCCAGGTCCTGTCCGAAGACCCTAGAACGTTCTGAGATCTTGGAAAGATCCATTTGAAGATCCCAAGATGCCCCCAACTTCCGTCTGAAGACCCCAAGATGTCCCCAGCTCTCCTGAAGATCCATTTGAAGATCCCAAGATGTCCCCAATTCCCATATGAAGACCCCAAAATGTCCTCAAGTTCTGTCTGAAGACCCTAGAATGTTCTGAGATCTTGGAAAGATCCATTTGAAGATCCCAAGATGTCCCCAAGTCCCATCTGAAGACCCCAAGATGCTCCTAACTCTCCTCAAGATCCATTTGAAGACCCCAAGATGTCCCCAAGTTTTGAAAGGAGCCATCTGAAGACACCAAGATGTCCCCAACTCTCCTGAAGAGCCATTTGAAGATCCCAAGATGTCCCCAACTCTTAGAAAAAGCCACTTGGGCAGCCCAAAATGTCCCCAGGTCCCATTTGAAGACCCCAAGATGTCCCCAGCTCCCATTTGAAGACCCCAAAGTTTCCCCAACTCTTGTAGCAGCTGTTTGAAGACCCCAAGATGCACCCAACTCTACTGAAGATCCATCTGAAGACCCCAAGATGTCTCCAAGTCCCATTTGAAGACCCCAAAATGTTCCGAGATCTTGGAAAGATCCATTTGAAGATTCCAAGATGGCCCCAAGTTTTGAAAGGAACCACTTGGGGACCCCAGAATGTTCCCAACTCTTGGAAGGAGACCCCAAAACGTCCCCAACTCTTGGGAGGAGCCATTTGAAGACCCCAAAATGTCCCCAACTCCCATTTGAAGACCCCAAGATGTCCCCAACTCTTGAAAGGAACCACTACAAGACCCCAAAACATCCCCAACTCTTGGGAGGAGCCATCTGAAGACCCCAAAATGCCCCCAACTCCCGTCTGAAGACCCCAAAATGTCCCCAACTCTTGGAAAGACCCATTTGAAGACCCCAAGATGCTCTCAGCTCTTGGTAAAACCCATTTGAAGACCCCAAGATATCCCCAAGTCTTCAAAGGAGCCACTTGGGGACCCCAAAACGCCCCCAACTCCTGGAATGAGCCCCTCTGTGACCCCAAATGGGACCATTGACACCTCCCACGACCACGCCCTGCCCTGGCCCGTGTCCCCTCCATGTCCCCTGTGTCCCCCCTGCCCCTCACTTCTTCTCGAAGGCCTTGTTGGAGGGTTTGAGGGTGGCCAGGTTCTGGAACTCGACGCTCTCGCCGGCCAGCCCGTCCTCGCCGTAGCGCAGCTGCACCACCTGGTTGATGGAGTTCCTGACGGTGGCGTCATATTTCACCATCACCGACTCCATGGACTTGATCAGGCGCCGCTGGATGTACCCTGGGAGGGGTGGGGAGGGGTCAGGAGGCATCTGGGGAGGGCTTGGGGGTCTCCAGGAGGCATCTGGGGAGGGTTTGGGGGTCTCCAGGAGGTTCCTAAGGAGGGCTTGGGGGTCCCCAGGAGGCATCTGGGGAGGGTTTGGGGTTTCCAGGAGATTCCTAGGGAGGGTTTGGGGCCTCCAGGAGGGATCTGGGGAGGGTTTGGGGCCTCCTGGAGGTCCCCAGGAGGCATCTGGGGAAGGTTTTGGGGTCTCCAGGAGGCATCTGAGGAGGGTTTAGGGGTCTTGGATGTCCCCAGGAGGCATCTGGGGAGGGTTAAGGGCTTCTGGAGGCATCTAAGAAGGGTTTGGGACCTCCAAGAGGCATCTGAGGAGGGTTTAGGGGTCTTGGATGTCCCCAGGAGACCTCTGGGGAGGGCTTGGGGTCCCCAGGACACATCTAAGGAGGGTTTGAGGCTTCTGGAGGCATCTGAGGAGGGTTTGGGGCCTCCAGAAGACTTCTGGGAAGGGTTTGAGGCCTCCAGGAGACATCTGGGGAGGCTTTGGAGAACCTGGAGCCATCTGAGGAGAGTTTGAAGCTCCCCAACCTTCCCATAACGAGATTTTTGGACTTCTGGGGTGGGATTTTTTTGGAGATTCCCCAAGTTCCCTCAGGTGAAATTCCAGAGGGATGGGATTGGGATGGGATGGGACGGGATTGGGATGGTTGAGGTGGGGTGGGGTGGGATTGGGATGGAGTTGGGATTGGGATGGGATGGGATGGATTGGGATGGGATCCATGGGATGGGTGGGATGGGATGGAGTTGGAATTGGGATGGGACGGGATTAGGATGGGGATGGGTGGGACACCGACCGGTCTCGGCCGTTTTCACGGCGGTGTCGATGAGCCCCTCGCGGCCGCCCATGGCGTGGAAGAAGAACTCGGTGGGGGTGAGGCCGGCCAGGTACGAGTTCTCCACGAAGCCGCGGCTCTCGGGGCCGTAATCGTCCTTGATGAAGTGAGGAAGAGTCCGGTGCTTGAAACCGAACGGGATCCGCTTCCCTTCCACGTTCTGCTGCCCCACCACCGCGATGACCTGAGCACGAGAAGACAAGCACAAGGGTTAAGGACATTGGGGACGTCTCCAAATCTCGAGGATGTTGGTGGAGGAGATGCTGGGATGGTCCCAAAACCTCGGGAATCTTGGGTTGTCCCAAGGAGAATGTCCAGGGAAAGGGGGAGAAGATTCTGGAAATGTTTGAAGACCCCAAAATGTCTCAAAGGTGGCACCAGGACACCCCGAAATTCCTGAGGGTTCTCTAAAGTATCTCAGGGGGGTTGGGAGTGGTGGGAACCATCCAGGGAAGGGGGCAGAAGGTTCTGGAGATGTTTGAAGACCCCAAAATGTCTCAAAGGTGGCACCAGGACACCCCAAAATTCTTGAGAGCTCCATGAAATTCATGAGGGCTCCATGAAATATCTCAGGAGGGTTGGGAGTGGTGGGAACCATCCAAGGAAGGGGAGAGAAGGTTCTGGAGATGTTTGAAGACCCCAGAATGTCTCAAAGGTGGCACCAGGACACCCCAAAATTCCTGAGGACTCCACAAAATTCTTGAGGGTTCCAGGAAATATCTCAGGGGGGTTGAGAGTGGTGGAAAAGGGTCAAGAGGTCCTGGAAATGCTCCAAACCCACCCAAAAATGTCTTGGGGTGACCTTGAAGGTGGCACCAGGACACCCCAAAATTCTTGAGGGCTCCATGAAATATTTCAGGGGGATTGGGAGTGGTGGGAATCATCCAGGGAAGGGGACAGAAGGTTCTGGAGATGTTTGAAGACCCCAAGATGTTCCCAAGTCTCCTAAAGGTCCATTTGAAGAGCCCCAAAATGTCTTGGGGTAACCTCGAAGGTGGCACCAGGACACCCCAAAATTCTTGAGGGTTCTCCAAAATATCTCAGGGGGGTTGGGAGTGGTGGGAAAGTTCTACAAAACCCCACAGGAACCTTCTCAAACTCCATCAAGTTACTCCAGGAAGCCCCTAAAGCCCCCGGAGATCCTCCTGGATCCTCTTAAGGACACCCAGGAGCCCCCCAAACCTGGGAGATATTGATCTTGGAGCTCCTGGTGTCCAAAACCACCTCCAGAACACCCCAAAAAACTCCACAGGAACTCCAAAAAGTCCCAAAAAACTCCACAAGACTCCACAGGAACCTCCCCAAACCCCACATGGAGCCCCCCAAGACCCTCTGGAACCCCCCAAACCTGGGAGATGTCAATCTTGGACCTCCTGGTGTCCAAAACCACCTCAGAACCTCAATAAAACCCCAAAAAACTCCACAAAATCCCCAAAAACTCCACAAAATCCCCAAAAACTCCACAAAATCCCCAAAAACTCCACAAAACTCCACAAGAACCGCCCCAAATCTCTGACAGAACCCCCCAAGACCCTCTGGAGCTCCTCAAACCTGGGAGATGTTGATCTTGGAGCCCTTGGCCCCCGAGACCACCATGGATTTGAAGTTGTTGTACTCGGACAGGGATTTCTGGGCCGAGGACCCGGTTTTGTCGCGGGCGTCGTTGAGGATTCGGTTGACCTGGTTCTCGAAGGTTTGCCGGAGGGTGTTGCCCGGGGTGGGCTCCAGCTCGTTGTTGTGGGCCTTCTCGATGACCTGGAGATGCCAAAAACCACCCCAAAAAGGTCAACGAGGAGCCCCAAAAACCCCCGGGAATTCCTAAAAATTCCTAAGAGTTCAAGGAGATTCCTGAAGGTTCCTCAAAATATCTCAGAGGGAGTTGGGAGCATCCAGGGAAAGGAACTGAGGTGGCTCTGGAGATGCCCCAAAATCCACCCAGAAAGTTCTGGAGGTGCTCCAAAATCCACCCAGAAAGTTCTGGAGATGCTCCAAAATCCACCCAGAAAGTTCTGGAGATGCTCCAAAATCACCCCAAAATCCTGGGAAACTTCCCCAAAATCCCAGGAAATCACCCCAAAATCCACCCAGAAAGTTCTGGAAATGCTCCAAAATCCACCCAGAAAGTTCTGGAAATGCTCCAAAATCACCCCAAAATCCCAGGAAATCACCCCAAAATCCACGCAGAAAGTTCTGGAGATGCTCCAAAATCACCCCAAAATCCCGGGAAACTTCCCCAAAATCCCAGGAAATCACCCCAAAATCCACCCAGAAAGTTCTGGAAATGCTCCAAAATCCACCCAGAAAGTTCTGGAAATGCTCCAAAATCACCCCAAAACCCCAGAATTCACCCCAAAACCCCACCTCGATCACGTCCTGCTTGGCCTTCTTGATGGTGTTCTGGATGTCCTGGTAGGTCTTGGCGTCGGCGATGGAGTCACCGATGCCGATGGTGTGACCTGGGGAGGACCTTTGGGGTTCAGGAGGGGTCCCCCAAAACTCGAGGTCATCTCCAACCTCACCCCACCCCAAAAACCAACCCCGGGTCGGGTTCTGGTCACGCTGGAGGATGAGGAGGGGACATGGGGACAATGAGGTCACCAAGGGGGGTCTCGGCCACCCATGGACCCATCCCAGGTCCTTCAAGTCCCCGAAAAGGGATCCAAGGACCACCAGGGACACCCAAATCCCACCAAGCTGGGACCTGAGAAGGTCCCCAAGTGACCAAATCCTCGTTTGGTGCCACCCATGGACCTCCAAGGTCCTTGAAGTCCCCAAAAAGGGTCCAAGGACCACCAAAACCTAAAGAATGAGGTCCAAGAACCTCAGGGACACCTGAGCTCTACCAAGTTGGGACCTGAGAAGGTTCCCAGGTGACCAAACCCTTCTTTGATGCCACCAAAAGAGGTCCCAGCCCTTTCTGGACCCCACCAAGTCCCCAAAGAGGGATCCAAGGACCACCAGGACCTCAAGAACAAAGTCCAAGAGCCCCAGGGACCCAGGTCCCAAGCTCCAAGAAGGTCCCCAAGTGACCAAACCCTTATTTGGTGCCACCAAGAGAGGTCCCAGGCCCCTGTGGACCCCATGAAGATCTCAAAAGTCCCCAAAAAGGGGTTCAAGGACCACCAGGACCTAAAGAACAAGGTCCAAGAATCTCAGGGACACCTGAGCTCCACCAAGTTGGCACCTGAGAAGGTCTCCAGGTGACCAAACCCTCGTTTGATGCCACCAGGAGTGGTCCCAGCCCTTTGTGGACCCCCCCAAGGTCCCTCAAGTCTCCAAAAAGGGATCCAAGGACCACCAGGACCTAAAGAACGAGGTCCAAGAACCTCAGGGACACCTGAGCTGCACCAAGTTGGGACCTGAGAAGGTCCCCATGTCCCTGAATCCCCATCTGATGCCACCAAGAGAGGTCCCAGCCCCACCACGACCCCGCTCTGACCCTCGATGAGCAGCCAGTTGTTGATGACAGTCTGGATGTTGCTGTAGAAGAGGCGCGTGGTGTCGTGGCCCATCTCCAGGTAGGAGATGTGCACCAAGGAACCGGCCGACGTCCCCAGGGACTTCTTGCACAAGATGCCCATGATGAGCTCCCCGTTCTCCACGATCACCTGAGGACATCCAGAGTGAGGGGGTCAGGAGGTCAAGAGATGCAAAGACAAGGTCAAAATCCCATCCTGGAGAACCTCAAAAGCACCCCCAGGTCACCTTGAAGTTCACAAAGTTCTCCTTCATCAGAGGAAGTCTCATCAAAGCCTCCTCAGATCACCTCAAATCATCCTGAAGCTCCACCAAAGCCTCCTCAGACCACCCCAAACCCCACCAAAGCCTCCTCAGGGCACCCCAAATCCCCCCATATCCCCCTCAAACCCCACCAAAGCCCCCTCAGGTCCCACCAAAGCCCCCTCAAACCACCTTAAGATCCCACCAAGCCACCCTAGACCTCCTCAAACCCCCCCAAAGCCCCCTCAGACCACCCCAAACCCCAGCAAAGTTCTCTCAGACCACCCCAGATCACCCTCAAGCTCCACCAAAGTCCTCTCAGATCACCTCAAATCACCCTAAAGCTCCACCAAAGTCCTCTTAGACCACCCCAAACCCCACCAAAGCCCCATGAGACCACCCCAAGTCCCCCCAAATCCCCCTCAGGTCCCAGCAAAGACCCCTCAGACCACCCCAAACCCCACCAAAGCCCCCTCAGACCACCCCAAGTCCCCCAAACCATCCTCAAGCCCCACCAAATCCCCTTCAGACCACCCCAAATCCCCCTCAAACCACCTTAAGACCCCACCAAGCCCCTCTAGATGCCCTCAAACCTCCCTCGAGACCCCCCCCAGAGCCCCACCTTGGTGTCCCCGGGGGAGATGTGCTTGTAGGGGCCGCTGTCCTCGTCGTCGGGGTGGGTGCTGTGGGTGCGGATGCAGTTGATGTGGCCCGGGATGATGAGCGAGAAGATTTGCTTCCCAGTCCAGAGCGGCCGCGGCTTCAAGATGGCCGGCTGAGGCACCTTCCCGTCCCACGTGGACAGGAACATGAGCAGGTTCATCACCTCGCCCTGAGGGACACCCCAAAAACACCCCAAAACTGATCAATCGAGAAAAACCCATAAATGCCCATAAATATCCGAAAAATAACCTAGAACACCCCAAAATCCCTATCCCCATGTGGACAGAACTTCAGCAGGTTCATCACCTCACCCTGAGGGACACCCCAAAAACACCCCAGAACTGTCGTCAATGGAGAAGAACGCAGAGAGATCCCAAAATATCCCAAAAAAGCTCTATAATCACCCAAAACTGGCATCAATCAAGGAAACGAGGAAGACGTTGTGTTTGGTGAACTTGTCCTGAACTAAACCCCACAAACACTTGCCCTATACCCCCTCAAATCACCCCAAATCACCTCAAACCAATCCCAAATCACCTCAAATCATCCTAAACTGCCCTAGAAGCCCCAAAACGACCCCAAAACCGACCCTCTCGAGGGAGACGTCCCTCTTGGTGAACTTGTGCACGGCCCTCAGCGCATCCTGAACTAAACCCCACAAAGACCTACCCTAAACCCCCCCAAATCCCCCCAAAACCACCCCAAAACCAATCCCAAAACACCTCAAACCAATCCCAAACCATCTCAAATTATCCTAAACTGCCCTAAAAGCCCAAAAACGACCCCAAAACCGACCCTCTCGAGGAAGACGTCCCTCTGGGTGAACTTGCGCACGGCCCTCAGCGTGTCCTGAACTAAACCCCTTAAACCTCCCCAAAACCACCTGATCTCCCCTTAAATCACCCCAAGGCCACCTCAAACTAACCCCAAACCATTTCAAATCACCCTAAACAACCCTAAAACCCCCAAAACGACCTCAAAACCGACCCTCTCGAGGAAGACGTCCCTCTGGGTGAACTTGCGCACGGCGGTCAGGGCGTCCTGAACTAAACCCCACAAACACCTGCCCTAAACCCCCTCAAATTCCCCCAAAACCACCCCAAAACCAATCCCAAACCATTTCAAATCACCCTAAACAACCCTAAAACCCCCAAAACGACCCCGAAACCGACCCTCTCGAGGAAGACGTCCCTCTTGGTGAACTTGCGCACGGCGGTCAGCGTGTCCTGCACGATGCCCATGACGGGCCGGTTGCTCTGGGGGGTGACGATCATCCTGGGCACCATGGCCAACTCCTGGATCTCCGCCCGCGTCTCCAGCGACTGCGGCAGGTGCAGGTTCATCTCATCGCCGTCGAAATCGGCGTTGTAGGGCGTGGTCACGCTGTGGGGACAGCGGGGACATTTGGGGACATTTGGGGACATTTGGGATATGGGACATTGGGATCATTGGGGACATTGAGAACATCGGGGATGTGGGGAAGGGCCAGGTTCATCTCATCGCCGTCAAAATCGGCGTTGCGGGGCGTGGTCACGCTGCGGGGACAGCGGGGACATTGGAGACATTTGGGACATTTGGGATATGGCAAGGACATGAGATATGGGATGGACGTGAGACATTGGGGACATTGAGGATATGGAATATGGAACATCGTGAACATCAAGGACATTGAGGACTTTGGGGACATTTGGAACATCGAGGACATTGGGGACACTGAGGACATCAGGGACATTTGGGATATGGGACATTGGGGTCATTGAGGACATTTAGGACACTGGGGACATTGAGGACACCAAGGACATCGGGGACATTTGGGACATCAAGAACACCGAGGACATCAGGGACATTTGGGATACGAGATATGGGACATTGGGGACATTGGGGACATTGGGGATGTGGGGAAGGGGCAGGTTCATCTCATTGCTGTTGAAATCAGCGTTGTAGGGCGTGGTCACACTGTGGGGACAGCGGGGACATTTGGGATACGGGATATGGGGCATTGGGGACATTTGGGATATGGGACATTGAGGACATCAGGGACATTTGGGATATGGGACAGGGCCAGGTTCATCTCATCGCCGTCGCAATCGGTGTTGTAGGGTGGGGTCACGCTGCAGAGACATTGGGGTCATTTGGGACATTTGGGATATGGCAGGGACATGAGATATGGGATGGACGTGGGACACTGGGGACGTTGAGGATATGGGACATCATGAACATCAAGGACATTGAGGACTTTGGGGACATTTGGAACATCAAGGACGTTGGGGACACTGAGGACATCAGGGACATCAGGGACATTTGGGATATGGGACATTGGGGTCATTGAGGACATTTAGGACACTGGGGACATTTGGGACATCAAGAACACTGAGGACATCAGGGACATTTCGGATATGGGATATGGGACATTGGGGATTGGGGTGTGGGGAAGGGGCAGGTTCATCTCATCGCCATTGAAATTAGCGTTGTAGGGTGTGGTCACACTGTGGGGACAGCGGGGATATTTGAGACATGGGATATGGGACATTTGGGACATCGGGGAGATCGAGGACATTTGGGACACTGAGAACAACGAGGACATCAGGGACATCAAGGGACATTGGGGACATTTGAGACATTGAGGACATTTGGGACATTGGGGTTGGGAATGTGGGACATTTGGAGCATTGAGGACATCGAGAACACTGAGGACATTTCGGACATTGGGGTCATCATGAACACTGGGGACATTTGGGACATCGAGGACATTGGGAACACCAGGGGACACTGGGGATAGGGGATAACGGACATTGAGGACATTTGGGACATTGGGGTCATCAAGAACATCAGGGACATTAGGGACATCGAGGGCATTTGGGATATTGGGGACATTCAGGACATTTAGGATATTGGGGACATTTGGGACATTGAGGACACTGAGAACATTTGGGACACTGGAGGGACATTTGGGACATCAGGGACCCACGGTGGGGTCAGGGCAGGGCCAGGTTCATCTCATCCCCACCCAAGTCCAGTTTTGGGGTGATTTTGGAGGGTTTTTGGGATGTTTTTGGGATGTTTTACCTCAGATTTAAGCAGAAAATGAACCGGGGCAGGATTTGGGATAATTTTGGAGTAGGTTTCAGGGTTTTGGGGATGTTTTTGGGGCATTTTACCTCAGGTTCAGCCGGAAGGTGGCCCAGGGCAGGATTTGGGTTAATTTGGGGGATTTTGGGATGTTTTTGGGGTATTTTACCTCAGGTTCAGCCGGAAGGTGGACCAGGGCAGGATCCTGACCCTGTGGCCCATCATGGACATCTTGTGGAGGGTCGGCTGCCGGTTGAAGATGACGATGTCCCCGTCGCACATGTGACGCTCCACCTGTCCCCAAAAATCCCCCCCAAGAGTCAGGGGGACACCCCAAAAACGAGGGACACCCCAAAAACGAGGACACCCCAAAATTCAGGCCGTTTTTCCCATAAAAACAAGGGTTTGCCCAAAAAATGGGGAGAAAAATGAGGGTTTGGGTGCCCCAATCCATCCTCTGGGGCCCTGAAATGGGGGGTAGAGCCCCAAATTCCAGAGGTTTGAACCCAAAATTAGGGCTTGAATGCCAAATTGGGAATTGGGAACCCCAAAATGAAGGATTCAGCCCCAAACTCAGAGTTGAGAACCCCAAAATCAGGGATTGAACCCCAAATCCGGAGCTCTGAGCCTCAAATCAAGGATTGATCCCAAATCCAGAACTTTGAATATCGAAATTGGCAATTGAACCCCAAATTCCAGAAGTTTGAACCCCAAAATCAGGGACTGAACCCCAAATCCAGAGCTCTAAACCCCAAAATCAGAGCTTTAAACCCCAAATCCAGTTATGAACCCCAAAATCAGGGACTGAACCCCAAACCTAGAGCTCTAAACCCCAAAATGAGACCTCTAAGCCCCAAAACCAGGCACTGACCCCAAAACCCACAACTCCAAACCCCCAAACCCCCACAGTTACGGGGTCCACACCCCGAATTTTTGGTCTCCCTCAATTTTTAGAGTCCCTCCCTGTGGTTTTTGGGGTCCTGCCCCGGATTTTGGGGGTTTTGGGGCGCTGACCTTGTAGCCGATCTGCAGGTGGAGGTCGCTGGGTTTGGGGTGGAAGCGGAGGTCGATCCTGTCCCCGTTGTCCCTGATGATGTATTTGGCCCCCGGGTACTGACTGTTCCCCCTGCGCACCAACTCCTGCAGCCTGCGGGGTTTTGGGGTGAATTTAGGGCATTTTGGGAAATGAGGGGTCACCCCATAAATCCCCAGAGTCACCCTGAGAAGGAATCGTGGGGTTTGAAAAGGGTTTTGGGTTATCGGGATCAGCCTGGAACGACCCTGATGTCGTCATTAGATCACGGCGTCTCTTTTTTAATGGCCCTAAACACCCCAAAATCACCCCAAAATCACACCAGAGCTTCTTTAATGGGCCCAAATCATCCCCAAATCTGCCCTAAAATAACCTAAAATCCCCCCAAAATCTCTGTGACCACCCCAGATTCTTTAAATCCCATTAAATTCACCCAGATCCGCCACAGACGCTGCCCAAATCATCCCCAAATCTGCCCTAAAATAACCCAAAATCCCCCCCAAAATCACTGTGACCACCCCAGATTCTTTAAATCCCATTAAAGATTCACCCAGATCCGCCACAGACGCTGCTCAAATTCATCCCAAAGCCACCCAGATCTGCCCCAAAGACCCCCAAATTTCCCCCAGATCTGCCCAAATCTCCCCCAATTACTCCAAATCTGCCCCAAACCTCCCCAGATCTGCCCCAAACCTCCCCAGATCTGCCCCAAATCCCCTTAGATCTGCCCCAATTCCCGCAAATCTGCCCCAAACCTCCCCAAATCTGCCCCAAAGTCCCCAAATCTGCCCCAATTCCCCCAAATTTTCCCCCAAATTTCCCCTAGATCTGCCTCAACTCCCCTGAATCTGCCCCAAACCTCCCCAAACCTTCCCCAAATCCCCCCAGACCCCTCAGATCAGCTCTAAACCCCCCCAGGTCACCCCAATCGATATTGAAGGGGGTGAAGATCTCACCAAAGGTCACCTTGGTGGTGATGGAGTGGGGAACACCCACCCCAAACCCCATAAATCCATCCCAAACCCCATAAATCCATCCCAAACATCTCATAAAACACCTTAAACACCTCATAAATCACCCTAAAAACTACATAAATCCACCTTAAACCCCATAAATCCATCCAAAACCCCATAAATCCACCCCAAACCCCCATAAATCACCTTAAGCACCTCATAAATCACCCTAAAAATCCCATAAATCACCCTGAACACCCCATAAATCCCCCATAAATGCCCCCAAATCCCACCTGTTGATGTTGAAGTGCAGGAAGATCTCACCAAAGCTCACCTTGGCGGTGATAGAGCGGGGAACGCCCACCCCAAACCCCATAAATCCACCTCAAACTCCCATAAATCCATCCCAAACTCCCATAAATCCATCCCAAACCCCATAAATCCCCTAAAAACACCCCCAAAGCCCCTCCAAAGGCCACCTTTCGATGTTGAAGGGCATGACGATCTCAGCAAAGGTCATGTTGGTGTTGATGGAGCAGGGAACGCCCACCCCAAACCCCATAAATCCACCCCAAACTCCCATAAATGCATCCCAAACTCCCATAAATCCATCCCAAATCCCCTAAAAACACCCCCAAAGCCCCTCCAGTGCCCACCTGTCAATGTTGAAGGGCGTGACGATCTCAGCAAAGGTCATGTTGGCGGCGATGGAGCGAGGGACGCCCACCTGGTCGATGGCCAGGTTGGGGTCGGGGGTGATGACGGTGCGGGCGGAGAAATCCACGCGTTTCCCCATGAGGTTGCCCCGAACCCGGCCCTCCTTGCCCTTCAAGCGCTGCTTCAGCGACTTCAGGGGACGCCCCGACTTCTGCATGGCCTGGGAGGGGGAAAAAATGGGGGGTCAGGAGGGGTTGGAGACCCCAAAAACACCCCTGAGGTTTGGGGGACACAAATTGATCCCCCGCTGGATCCTTCCCTGGGTTCTCTTGGGGCTTTGGGGGAGCAAAAAACATTTAGGGACCCCCCGACTTCTGCATGGCCTGGGAGGGGGAAAAAATGGGGGGTCAGGAGGGGTTGGAGACCCCAAAAACACCCCCAAGGTTTGGGGTGGGCTGGGGGACTCAAATTGATCCCCCTGGGAATGTCCTCAGCTCCTCCTGAGACTTTGGGGGCTCAGGGAGAAGTTTGGGGGAGCAAAAAATATTTGGGGGACCCCCCAAATTCTGTATGGCCTGAGGGGAGGAGAAAATGGGGGGTCAAAGGGGGCTGGAGACCCCAGAAAAACACCCGAGGTTTGGAGTGGACTGGGGGACTGAAATTGATCCCCCCCAGACCTTTCTGTGGGTTTTGTGGGGGAGCAAAAAATATTTGGGGGAACCCCCAAATTCTGTATGGCCTGGGAGGGGGAAAAATGAGGGGTCAGGAGGGGTTGGAGACCCCAAAAACACCCCCAAGGTTTGGGGGACACAAACTGATCCCCCCCAGGAATGTCCTCAGCTCCTGCTGGGATTTTGGGGGGCTCAGTGGGTTCACAGGAAGCTCTGTCCCTGCCTGAGTCCCCTCTGGGACTCCCCAAACTCCTCTGAGAACCCTCAAATCCCCTCTGAGACCCCCCCAAAACCCCTCTGTGACCCCTCTGAGACACCCAAAACCCCTCTCTGACCCCCAAAACTCCTCTGTGACCCCTCTGAGACCCCCAAAACCCCACTGAGACCCCCCCAAAACTCCTCTGAGATCCCCCAAAACTCCTCTGAGACCCTCAAAAGCTCTCTGAGACCCCTCTGAGACCCCTCAAAACCCCTCTGAGACCCCCACAACTCCTCTGAGATCTTCCAAAACCCCTCTGAGACCCCCCAAAACCCCTCAGAGTACCCTGGGCAGGCCGGGCAGCTCGTTGTCCACCATGGTGGCCACATGGAACTGCAGCAGTTTGACGTCCATGGCCACGACTTGGGGCCACCTCCTACTTGTGTCCCTGAGACCTGCCAAAACCCCTCTGAAACCCCCAAAACTCCTCTGAGACCCCACAAAACCTGAGATCCCCCAAAACCTCTCTAGGACTCCCCAAAACACCTCTGAGACACCCCAAAATCCCCTCTGTGACCCACAAAACCCCTCTGGGATGCCCCAAAACCTCTCTGAGACCCCCAAAACCCCTCAGAGTACCCTGGGCAGGCCGGGCAGCTCGTTGTCCACCACAGTGGCCACGTGGAACTGGAGCCGTTTGATGCCCACGGCTACAACGTGGGGCCGCCTCCTACTTGTGTGCCCCCAAAACTCCTCTGAGACCCCCCCAAATCCCCTCTGAGACCCCCCAAAACCCCCCTGGGTACCCTGGGCAGGCCGGGCAGCTCGTTGTCCACCATGGTGGCCACGTGGAACTGCAGCAGCTTGACGTCCTCGGCGATGACGTGCGCGGCCGCCCCGTTCTGCTCGTTGCGCCGCAGTTGGTTGTTGATCTTGACGATGTCGGCCAATTTGTGGGTCAGGTCATCCTGAGGAGAAACCCAAAAATGAGGGAATTGAGCCCAAAAATGAGGTAACCCCAAAAATGAGTGAGGTGACCCCAAAAATGAGTGACTTGACCCCAAAAATGAGTGACTTGACCCCAAAAATGAGTGACTTGACCCCAAAAAAGTGAATTAAGCCCAAAAATGAGTGAGGTGGCCACAAAAATGAATGAATTGAGCCAAAAAATGAGTGGGGCGGCCCCAAAAATGAGTGAATTGAGCCCAAAAATGAACAGAGTGGCCCCAAAAATGAGTGAATTCACCCCAAAAATGAGCGAGGTGACCCCAGAATTTCTTAGTGGGGATCACAGTATCAGTGAGAGAGAGCCCAAAGCAGTGTGCGAAAAGTAGGAGATGGATTCAGGGTGGAAAAAATGGGGAGGAACCCCAAAACCCCCCAAATTGATCCCAAAGCCCCCCAGAATCACCCCAAAACCCCACAGATCGATCCCAAAAGCCCAGGAATTGACCCCAAATCCCACCTGGTTGCGGGCAGAGCCCTGCATGACCACGGCCGGGCGCACGGACAGCGGCGGCACGGGCAGCACGGTGCCCCAGAGACCCCAAACACCACCCCAAACACCCCAAAACCCCACAGATCGATCCCAAAAGCCCAGGAATTGACCCCAAATCCCACCTGGTTGCGGGCAGAGCCCTGCATGACCACGGCCGGGCGCACGGACAGCGGCGGCACGGGCAGCACGGTGCCCCAGAGACCCCAAGCACCACCCCAAACCACCCCAAAACCCCAGGAATTGACCCCAAATCCCAACTGGTTGTGGGCTGAGCCCTGCATGACCACGGCTGGGCGCACGGACAGCGGCGGCACGGGCAGCACGGTGCCCCAGAGACCCCAAATATCACCCCAAATCCCATCCCAAACACTGCAATATCACCCCAAAACCCATCCCAAACACCCCAAAATCCCCAGAATCGATCCCAAAAGCCCAGGAATTGACCCCAAATCCCACCTGGTTGCGGGCAGAGCCCTGCATGACCACGGCCGGGCGCACGGACAGCGGCGGCACGGGCAGCACGGTGCCCCAGAGACCCCAAACACCCCAGTATCACCCCAAAACCAACCCCAGACCACCCCAAAACCCCAGGAATTGATCTCAAAGCCCCACAGATGGATCCCAAAAGCCCAGGAATTGACCCCAAAGCGCACCTGGTTGCGGGCAGAGCCCTGGGGGGGGGGGGGGGGGGTCATGACGACGGCCGGGCGCACGGACAGCGGCGGCACGGGCAGCACGGTGCACACCATCCACTCGGGCCGGGCGAATTTGGGGTCCATGCCCAGCACGAAGCACTCGTCGTCCGAGATGCGCTTGAAGATCTCGTGCACGCGCTCGGGGCTCAGCAGGATTTTCTTCTCCTGAGAGTCCTCGTTGACGTGCTTCCACTCGGCGTAGAGCTCCAGCCCCGAGCGCCGGATGCGCGGCTGGTAGCGCCCGCAGCCGCCGTGGCCCTGGGAAGGGGGAAAATGGGGAAAAAACGGGAATTTATGGGGTTACAGGGTGGGAAATGGGCAAAAAATGGGCATTATTGGGGCGTTGGGGGCATTTATAGAGTCATTTATGGGGTAACAGCAGGGGCTGGTAGCGCCCGCAGCCGCCGTGGCCCTGGGAAGGGGGAAAATGGGGAAAAAAAAAAAGGAAATTTATGGGTTAAGGGTGGGAAATGGGCAAAAAATGGCATTATTGGGGCGATGGGGGCATTTATAGAGTTATTAATGGGGTAACAGCAGGGGCTGGTAGCGCCCGCAGCCACCGTGGCCCTGGGAAAGGGGGGAATAAAAATGGGTGAAAAAACGGGAATTTATGGGGTTACAGGGTGGGAAATGGGCAAAAAATGGGCATTATTGGGGCGATGGGGGCATTTATAGAGTCATTAATGGGGTAACAGCAGGGGCTGGTAGCGCCCGCAGCCGCCGTGGCCCTGGGAAGGGGGAAAATGGGTGAAAAAGGGTGAAAAATCGGGAATTTCTGGGGTTATGGAGAGGTTAAAAGGTGGGAAATGGGAAAAAATGAGCATTTATAGAGTCATTAATGGGGTAACAACAGGGGCTGGTAGCGCCCACAGCCGCCGTGGCCCTGGGAAAGGGGGAGAATGGGGAAAAATGGGTGAAAAAACGGGAATTTATGGGGTTATGGAGAGGTTAAAAGGTGAGAAATGGAAAAAAATGAGCATTTATAGAGTCATTAATGGGGTAACAACAGGGGCTGGTAGCGCCCGCAGCCGCCGTGGCCCTGGGAAAGGGGAAAAATGGGTGAAAAACCAGGAATTTATGGGGCTATGGAGAGGTTATGGGGTGGGAAATGGGCATTATTGGAATGATAAAGGTGTTAATGAGGTCACTAATGAGGTAAAAACAGGGGCTGGTAGCAGCCGCCGTGGCCCTGGGAAAGAGGAAAAGGGGTGAAAAAAGGGGAATTTATGGGGTTATGAACACATTAAAAGGTGCAAAAAGGGCGAAAAAATAGGCATTATTGGGGTGATGGGGACATTTATGGGGTAACAGCAGGGGCTGGTAGCGCCCGCAGCCGCCGTGGCCCTGGGAAAGGGGAAAAATGGGTGAAAAAACGGGAATTTCTGGGGTTATGGAGAGATTAAAAGGTGAGAAATGAGAAAAAATGAGCATTTATAGAGTCATTTATGAGGTAACAGCAGGGGCTGGTAGCACCCGCAGCCGCCGTGGCCCTGGGAAAGGGGAAAATGGGGAAAAATGGGTAAAAAAGGGGAATTTATGGGGAAAAATGGGCATTTATGGGGAAAAAGAGGCATTAATGGGGTAAAAACGGGCTGGTAGCGCCCGCAGCCCTGGCCCTGGAACAGGGGAGAATGGAGAAAAATGGGTGAAAAACCAGGAATTGATGGGGTTACAGAGAGATTAAAAGGTGAAAAAAGGGAAAAAAAGAGCATTTATGGGGAAAAAAAGGGCTTTTATGGGGCCATTTATTGGGTAAAAACAGGGGCTGGTGGCACCGGCAGCCACTGCGACCCTAAAAAGGGGTGAAAGAGTGAAAAATGGGCAAAAAGAGGCATTTATGGGGTCACTAATGGGGTAAAAACAGGAGCTGGTATCGCCTGCAGCCACCGTGGCTCTAAAATGGGGTAAAAAACTGTAAAAAAAAGCATTTTGGGGACACAAACAAGAAATTTGGGGCCACAAATGAGGATTTACGGCCACAAACAGGAATTTTGGGGCCACTAAGGAGAATTTAGGGCCACAAATAAGAATTTGGGGCCACAAACAGGAATTTTGAGGCCACAAACAGGAATTTTGAGGCCACAAAGGAGAATTTAGGGCCACTAAGGAGGAATTTGGGGCCACAAACAAGGATTTAGGGCCACTAAGGAGGATTTAGGGCCACAAACAAAGATTTAGAGCCACAACCAGAAATTTTGAGGCCACTGAACAGGATTTTGAGGCCACTAAGGAGGATTTTGGGGCCACCCAGCAGAAATTTTGGGGCCACTAAGGAGCATTTTGGAACCACTAAGGAGGATTTAAGACCACAAATGAGAATTTAGGGCCACTAAGGAGAATTTTGGGGCCACTAAGGAGCATTTTGGAGCCACCAAACAGAAATTTTGGGGCCACTAAGGAGCATTTTGGAGCCACTAAGGAAGATTTAAGACCACAAACGAGAATTTAGGGCCACTAAGGAGGATTTTGGGGCCACTAAGGAGGATTTTGGGGTCACTGAGGAGGATTTTGGGGTGCCCACCTTCTCCTTGGTGAGGTCCTCGTCGCCCTCGGGCTGCTCCACCCCGAATTTGTGATCCATCTCCTCGCCGCCCTCGCAGATGTTCTTGCCCTTGCACAGGTCGTAGACGTGCGTCAGCCTCTTCTTGGGCTGCCCCTTGGACTTGCCCAGGATGTCCTTGATCTTGGGGTTGTTCTGCTCAAAAAAAACCCCACAATTTTGGGCTCAAAACACGGCGTTTTGGGGTCGCGTTGAGGTTTTGGGGTCGGAAAAGGCCATTTTGGGGTCGTGAAAGCGCCGGGGTTTTGCTGCTGTGGTTCCTCAGCATCTCCAGGGCTTCCATGGTCACCCCAACTCTGTCACCCCCTCTTGGGGTCTCCCCGTGTTTTTTGGGGTCTTCCCATCTTTTTGGGTTTTTCCTATGTTTTTTAAAGTCTCCCCATGATTTTTGGGTTCCTCCCATGTTTTTTGAAGCCTCCCTGTGTTTTTTGGGTTCCCCCCGTGTTTCTTGGGGTCTCCCTGTGTTTTTTGGGGTCTCCCCATGATTTTTGGGTTCCCCCCGTGTTTTTTGAAGCCTCCCTGTGTTTTTTGGGTTCCCCCCCTGTTTTTGGGGTCTCCCCCATGTTTTTTGGTGTCTCTCCATGTTTTTCGGGTTCCCCCCATGTTTTTTGGAGTCCCCCTGTGTTTTTAGGGGGCTCCCTGTGTTTTTTGGGGCCTCCCCATGATTTCTGGGCTCCCCCTGTGCTTTTTGGGATCCCCCCATGATTTCTGGGTTCCCCCCATGTTTTTTGAGTCCCCCCTGTGTTTTTTCCATTCCCCCCATGCTTTTTGAGCTCTCCCCATGATTTTTGAGGTCCCCCCCCCCATCCTCTGACGTCTCCCTGTGTTTTTTGGGCTCTGCCTGTGATTTTTGGATTCCCCCCATATTTTTTAGGTTCCCCCCCCTGTTTTTTGGGGCTCTCACCGAGTCCACGAGCAGCTTGGAGCAGAAGAAGCAGACGCAGCGCAGGATTTTCATGGTTTTGCCCAGGAAGCCCACGTGGAACACGGGCTTGGCCAGCTCGATGTGGCCGAAGTGGCCCGGACACTCGGTCATGTTCCCTAGGGAATCCCCAAAATTGGATTTAGGGGGGGCTGGGATCAAGGGGAACCCCCCCAGTGTGGGGTTCAGGGTGGTTGTGTCAGATGGGTGGGGTGGGATGAAGAGGGAAAAAGGAGAAACCTTAAAAAAGCCCTAAAAAAAGGTAGATTCCAAAAAAATGGGGAAACTCAAAAAATGGGCAATTTTAAAATATGGGGAACCTCAAAAAATGGGAATCCCAAAAAAATAGGAAATCCCAAAAAAGGAAAATCTCCAAAAACTAGAACCCCAAATAAAGGAGAAAACTCCAAAAAATAGAAAATCTCCCAAAATGGGAAATCCCAAAAAATGAAAAACCCCCAAAAATCGGGAATGCCACCCCCAAAAAAGGGAAAAACCCCAAAAAAAAGAAAACCCATGAAAATCAGGAACATCCCCTCCAAAAAAGAGAGGCCCCATAAAAAGAGAAAACCCCCAAAAATTAGAGATATCCCCCCAAAAAAAGGGAAAAACACCCCAAAAAAAGAACACCCTCAAAAATCAAAACAACAAAAAAAAAGAGAACCCCAAAATAAAAGAAAAGACCCCAGAAAGAAAAATCCAACACGGTGGTTTGGGAGTTCAGGACCCTCCCTGTGAGGATTTTGAGGGTTCTGTGAGCATTTTGGAGGTTCAAAAGCCTCTCTGTGAGAATTTTTGGGGTTCAACCCTCTCTCTGTGAGAATTTTGGGGGTTCAGGACCCTCCCCGTGAGGACTTCGGGTTTCAGGATCCTGCCTATGAAGACTTTAGGGGCTCTGTGAGCATTTGGGGGTTCCAGACCCTCCCTGTGAGGGTTTTGGGGTTCAGGACCCTCCCCGTGAGCATTTAGGCCCACTCATGATGATTTTTGGGATTCAGGACCCTCCCCGTGAGGATTTTGGGGATTCAGGACCCTCCCCATGAGAGTTTTGGGGGTTCTGTGAGGATTTTGGGGTTTCAGGACCCTCCCCGTGAGGATTTTTGGGGTTCAGGACCCTCCCCATGAGAGTTTTGGGGGTTCTGTGAGGATTTTGGGGTTTCAGGACTCTCCCTGGGAGGATTTTTGGGGTTCAGAACCCTCCCCGACTCACCAGCACAGGTCTGGCACCTCCCTGTCCTCTCGATGACGCCCTGCCGGGGGTCCATGAGCCCCCCCAGTTTGGGGCGTCCCCCCTCGGTGGTTTCGGGGTATTTGATGCCCCCCTCGGTCACTGACATCCGTTTCTGGGGTGGGGGAGAGAGAAAAGGGGAAACTGAGGCACCTGGGGAAAGCCCCCAGACCCCAAATTCATCCACAAGACCCCCCCAAAAAACCCCAAATGGGTGGGGGCACCTCGAGTGATCCCCTCCCCCCTTTAATGCACCCCCCAAACTCACCCAGGAACCCCCAAACCACCCCCTGGGCACCCTCAGGGTCCTTGTGGGGTGTCCTGGGACCCACAAATCTTTCAGGGACCCCCAAGGCCCCTTCAGGGAGTCTCTGAGAGACCCTAAAATCTCTTCAGGAGAACCCCCCAGAGCATCCTTGGGACCCCAAAAACTCTTCAAGGTATCCCCAGGGACCCCAAAATCTCTCCAGACACATCCAAAGACCCCTCTACCCCTCTCACAGACCTCAAAACCCCCTCAGGGCACCCCCAAAGTCCTCCCAGAGCCCCAGGGATCCCCAAATCCCTCCCACAGGCAGCCCAAGAGCCCTTCAGGGCACCCTAAGAACTCTCAGCCCCCCTCTGGAATCACTCCCAGCACCCCAAAATTGCTCCAAAGAGCACCAAAATCCCTCCAGAGTACCCCAAAACTCTTCCAGAAGCTGCTGGGGCACCCCCAGTGACATTCCAAAGCACCCCGGGACACTTCCACGGATCCCAAATCCCCTCCTGGATCAACAGTGACCCTCGGTTTCCCCCAAAAAACCTCCCTGGGATCCCCACAAGCATCCAGGGCACCCTGAGCCACTCTCAGCGACCCCAAAACCCTGCCAAAACACCCCAATACCTTCTAGAGATGCCCCAGCCAATCGTAAAGACCCCAAAACTCCTCCTAAGTTCCCTGAGCCGTTCTCAGGGACTCCCAATTCCCCTCCAGGCCACCCCAATGCATCTCCAGAGGCTCCCTGGGCACTCCCAGAGACCCCAAAACCCCGCCAGGAGTTCCTGAACCACTCTCAGACTCTTCCAGAGGCTCCTCGGACACCCCAACACCTTCCAGAACCCCGGTTCGTATCCCCAAAACCCCGCAGGACGCTCTAAATTCCCCTTTGAGCTCTCCCCTCTCCCCCACTCAGCCCCCCGGGCCTGCGGGGGGCGCTGTCCCCGCCCGCCGGGGCCTCTCCGCCCGCCGCTCTCGCTGCCCCGGCGCCATTTCCCGCCGCCGCTCGCCCTCAGCCGCCGGCCCCGCTCCCGCCGCGGGCCCCGCGCTTCCGTCCGCGCCGCCCCGGCCCCGGTACCATCTCATCGGGGCTCAGGATCCCGAACTGGACTCGTTTGATGGTGCGCAGCGGGCAGGCGCTGTCGCCCGAGGGCGGACCGCCGTGCATGGCGCCGGTGGGGGGTCGCGGCCTCGCGCCGCTCCGGCTGTTCGGGAATCGACCCCTTCACGGAGGGGAAGAATGGGGGAGGTGGAACCCTACCGGGGAACCGGGCACTGGCCCCTCACGGAGCCCCCGGCGCGGAGCTCCCCCTTCTCCGCTCCGCCGGCTCCGCGCTCACGGCGCGACTGAGCTCCGTGAGGCAGCGGCGCCGCCTTATATAGCCTCGGCCCCCGCGAGCCGCCGGAGGGGGCGTGGCCGGAGCGTACCAAGCGCCTCACGGGCAAAAGAGGGGGGAGAGCGAAAGAAGCGGCGGGAAAGGGAGGGAATGGCGGGTCCCGTTCCGGCCCGTGAGGGGAGCGAGGAGCGGCGAAGGGAGAGGGAAGCGGTGGCTGCTCCGTGAAGCCCTCGCAGAACGCGCAGCCATGGGGACCCCCCCTTTCCAGCGCGGTGGGATGAGCTCATGAATAATTCATTTTAAAACTCCGCCCCTGATGCCCGAGCCTGGAGAGAGCGGGGGGCGGAGGGAGGCTGACGAAGAGCTGCCGGAAAATGGCGGAGACTGGCGGAGATTGCCGAAGCACCGACGGAAGTGGGCGGAGAGCTACGAAGCGCTGCAGGAGGCTGACGGAAATTACCGAAGCTTGCCGGAGATGACCGAATAGCGACGGAAGATAACGGAGATAGCCGAAATCTTAGCGGACGGCGCCGAAAGCTGACGAAGAGCGAGCGGAAGGTGACGGAAATTACCGAAGCTCTGACGGAGGGTGCCGAAGCAAAGGCGGACGGTGCCGGAAATGGCCGAAGAGCCGCTCCGGCCGCGGCCCGCTCAGCCCCGGCCTCGCCCGCCCCGCCCGGCCGCTCCTGGCGCTCCCGTCCCGGCTGGGGCCGCTAGGAAAGGCCGAGGCTTTGGGGCCTGTTCCGGATGGGGTGGCGGGAGCGGCGGGGAAGGGGCTGTGGGAAGCGGAGAGGATTTAGGGGAAGGTGGAGGGGGTCAGGGGGCGATCAGGGTCAGGGAGCGGGGATTTGTGGGGCGGAAGGGTCAGAAAGAGGTAATTGGGGTAGGAAAGGGCATTTTGGGGCAGCAGGAGGGTGATAAGGAAAGGGAAGGGAGAGAAGGAGGATTTGGGGGGCAGGAGGGGGCGTTTAGGGCAAGCAAAAGGGGTTTAGGGACAATTTGGGCAAGAAAGGTGTAATTTGGAGCATTTTGGAGCAGGGAGAGGCTTCGTGGGGCCATTTCGGTTCGGGGAGGGTTTGGGGGGACAGAGAGGGGGTTGGAGGGGAAAATCGGGGCAAAAAGATGAAATTTGGGGGTCAGTTACAGAGATTTTGAGGGAAGTTGAATAAAAAGGACTTTTGTGGGGAGCACAGGGGGTATTTGGGGGGCACGGCGGATTTCATGGGGTATTTCGGGGCAGAAAAGGAGCAATTTGAGGGGGATTTTGAGGGGGCTTGTGGGTTTTTCCACCCCCCCGTGTCACCCAAGGCCAAGGCGTCCCTGTCACGCGGTGTCACCATGGCCGCCTGTGCTTGGTGGGGTGTTGTCACCGTCACCGGTCCCCAGCGGTGGCCAGGTGGCACCGGGTGACACCGGGGGACGCAGTGACAAATGAGAGCCACCAACACCCAGAACAGGGGCTGAGCCACAGCCGGCCATGGCTGTTGTGTCACCGGTTGTGTCCCTGGTTGTACAGCCCAACCTGTGGCCAACGCTTGTGTCCCCCCCAGTTTGGCCCAGTTGGGTTCCCCAGTTCTGCCCCCTGTCCCCCCCAGTTTGGCCCAGTCTGTCCCAGTTCTGTCCCACTGTCCCCCCAGTTTGTCCCAGTGGGGTTCCCCCTGTCCCCCCAATTCTGTCCCACTGTCCCCCCCGTTTGTCCCAGTTAAGTCCCGCTGTCCCCCCCAAGTTGTGTCTCAATGTCCCCCCAGTCTGTCCCAGTTAAGTCCCACTGTCCCCCCAAGTTGTGTCCCAGTGTCCCGTTTGTCCCCACTGTGTGCCCGTCCCCCCCAGTTTGTCCCAGTTGTCTCCCCCTATCCCCCCAGTCATGTCCCCCGTCCCCCCACTGTGTCCCAGCGTCCCCCCCAGTTTGTCCCTGTTGTGTTCCCCGGTTCTGTCCCACTGTCCCCCCAGTTTGTCCCCACTGTGTCCCACTGTACCCCCAGTTTGTCCCAGTTGTGTCTCCCTGTCCCCCCCACTTGTGTCCCCCTGTCCTCCCAGTTTGCCCCCAGTTCTGTCCCACCATTCCCGCCCCAGTTTGTCCCAGTTGTGTCCCTCTGTCCCCCCCCCAGTTTGCCCCCGGTTCTGTCCCCCCGTCCCCCCCAGTTGTGTCCCCCTGTCCCCCCATCGTGTCCCCCTTATCCCCTCATCTCCTCAAACCCCTGTAGGATATGATACAAAATAATTAGCGCTAAAATTTTAAAGATTCGTTTATGACACCCCCATTCCTCCTCCACTCCACCCCGTATCCCCCCGGTGTCCCCCCTGTATCCCCCCGGTATCCCCCGGTGTCCCCCCCCCATATCCCCCCGGTGTCCCCCCTGTATCCCCCCCATATTCCCCCTCATGTCCCCCCCATATCCCCCCGTAGTCCCCCCCACATCCCCCCCGGTGTCCCCCCCATATCCCCCTCATATCCCCCCCATATCCCCCCGTAGTCCCCCCCACATCCCCCCCGGTGTCCCCCCCATATCCCCCTCATATCCCCCCCATATTCCCCCGTAGTCCCCCCCATATCCCCCCGGTGCCCCCCCATATCCCCCGGTGTCTCCCCATATCCCCCACGGTGTCCCCCCGGTGTCCCCCCGGGTATCCCCCGGTGTCCCCCCCGTGTCCCCGCTCCGTGGGGCGGGGGGGTCCCTCCCTCCCTCCCACCCGGGGCCCAACGCGCCGCCTCCATCTTGTGCCGCCGCCGCCGCCGCCGCCGCGACATCACCGGCCCCGGGACAGGCCCCGGTAACGACCCCCTCCCCACCCCCCCCCCAACCCCGAGACCCCCACGGGGGTACCGGGACCACCCCCCCCTCCCCCCCCATCCGCGGGACTCCGCCCCCGCGGGGTCCTGGCGACCCCCGGCCCCTCGCTCTGCGCTGTCACCACTGCGCGACCCCCGGCGCTCCCCACGGTGGGGGGTGGGGAGGGGGGGGCTCAACGCGACCCCCACCCCCCCTCCCCGCACTGCCCTGGGTCACGCCCACCCCCTAAATCCCCCCCCCGCCCCCTAAAGGCCCCTCTGGAGCGCCGCAAACGCCCCCCGAACCCTCCTGGAACGCCCTCGCAGCACCCCCCAAGCGCCCCCACGGGACCCCCAAGTGCTCCGGGACCCCCCCCCAAAGTGCCCCGTCCCCCTGCAACACCCCCCTGCTCCCCCCACCCCGGCACCCCAAAACATCCCCCCCACACCCAAGACCCCGCTCTGTCCCCCCCCAAACAACACCCGACACCCCCTGACCCCCCCTAGTGCTGCTGGAGGGGGGGGGGGCTGGACCCTGGGGTGGGGGGGGGATGACAAGGGTGACGCGGGGGGGGGGGGAGGGGGGGCGGCTGCTTGTTTGTGCCGGGCTGGGGGGGTCTGAGGGGGGTGTGAGCGTGTCAGGCATGCCCGTGCGGGTGTGAGTGTGACAGGTCGGGCGCGCGGCTGTGCGTGTGCAGGTGTGCCGGGGCCGTGCGCGGGGGTTGTCTGTGCGCGTTGTTTGTCTGTGTGGGGCTGTGTGGGGCCGTGCGGGCGTTTGTCGCGTGTTGTGTTTGTGTGTTCACCTGTGCACAACCGCGTGTCACGTCCGTGTGCGGGTGTTCGCCTGTGCACAACCGCGTGTCGTGTTCATGTGTTTCCCTGTGCACAAGCGTGTGTTGTATCCGTGTTTGTGTGTTCGTCTGTGCAGAATCGTGTGTCCTGTTCGTGTGTTCGCCTGTGCACAATCGTGTGTTGTGTTCGTGTGTTCGCCTGTGCACAGCCGTGTGTCCTATCCGTGTGCGCGTTTGCCTGTGCACAATCGCATGTCATATCCGTGTGCGGGTGTTTGTAAGTGCCAGGGTTGCCCGTGGGTTGTCGGTGTGTGCTCACATCGAGAGCGTCACGTCCGGTTGTTTGTCCGTGTCCACTTGTTCATCCATGAATGGGTGTGATTCGTGTTTGTGTCCCGTTGTTCATCCGTGTCCGGTTGTTCGTCCATGCGTGGGTGTGGGTCCTGTTTGTGTCCGGTTGTTCATCTGTGTTCGGTTGTTCATCCATGCATGGCTCTGGGTCGTGCTTGTGTCCAGTTGTTTGTCCATGTCCAGTTGTTCATCCGTGCGTGGGTGCGATTTGTGCTTGTGTCTGGTTGTTCGTCCGTGTCTGGTTGTTCATCTGTGTGTGGCTGTGGGTTGTGTTTGTGTCCAGTTGTTTGTCTGTGCCCGGTTGTTCACCCGTGTCCAGTTGTTTGTCCATGCATGGATGTGGGTTGTGCTTGCGTCCGGTTGTTCATCCGTGTCCGGTTGTGCGTCTGCGTGAGGGTTGTGCGGGGCTCGTTTGTCCGTGTGCGGTTGTACCTCTGCGTGTACGCCTGTGTCGCATCCCCGTGCGGTTGTACCTCCGCATGTATGCCTGTATCACGTTCCTGTGCGGTTGTACCTCCGCCTGTACTCCTGTGTCACATCCCCGTGTGGTTGTACCTCCGCGTGTATGCCTGTATCACATCCCCGTGCGGTTGTACCTCTGCCTGTACTCCTGTGTCACATCCCCGTGCAGTTGTACCTCCACACGAGGGTTGTCTGTGCGTGGTTGTGCATCTGAAACGTCCGTGCGCGGTTGTGTGCCCTCACGGGAGCTGCGTGGGGGTTGTTCGTGCGCCTGTGAGAGCCACGCGTCCCCGTGCTGTTGTGCCTCCGCCTGTCACGTGTCTGCATGTGGCTGTGCGTCCGTGTGTCGTGTCCGCGTGTGGCCGTGCATCCGCCTGCGGTTGTGCGTGGGGCTCTGCACGTGTTGTAGCTGCGTGCGGTTGTGGATCCGCGCACGGTGGTGAGCGTTGCGTGTCCGTCTGGGAGGGGGTGTCAGGTGCACGTCTGTGTGTCCGTGTCCAGTCATGTGTCCATGTCCGGTTGTGTGTCCGGCTGTGTGTCCGTGTGCAGGTGTGTCAGGTCCGTGTCTGGCTGCGTCAGGTCCGTGTCTGGCTGTGTGTCTGTGTGTAACTGTGTCCGTGTCCGGCTGTCTGTCCATGTCCAGCTGTGTGTCCATGTGTAACTGTGTGCCTGTGTCCAGTTGTGTGCCCGTGTCTGGTTGTGTGTCCATGTGCGGCTGTGTGTCCATGTGCAGTTGTATGTCCGTGTGCGGTTGTGTCAGTTCCATGGCCGGTTGTGCGTCCATGTCTGGTCGTGTGTCTGTGTCCAGCTGTGTGTCCGTGTGTAACTGTGTGTCCATGTTCGGGTGTGTCAGGTCCGTGTCTGGCCGTGTGTCCGTGTGTAACTGTGTGTCCGGTTGCGTGTCCATGTGTAACTGTGTGCCTGTGTCCGGTTGTGCGCCCATGTCTGGCTGTGTGTCCATGTGCGGCTGTGTGTCCGTGTGTGGTTGTGTCAGTTCCGTGTCTGGTTGTGTGTCCATGTCCGGTTGTGTGTCCATGTGTAACTATGTGTCCATGTTCAGGTGTGTCAGGTCCGTTTCCGGCCGTGTGTCCGTGTGTAACTGTGTATCCATGTCCAGTTGGGTGTCCATGTCCGATTGCGTGTCCGGCTGTGTGTCCGTGTGTAACTGTGTATCCGTGTCCAGTTGGGTGTCCATGTCCGATTGCGTGTCCGGTTGTGTGTCCATGTGTAACTGTGCCCGTGTCCGGCTGTGTGTCTGTGTGTAACTGTGCCCATGTCCGGCTGTGTCCGCCCCCCACGTGCCCACGCCACCTCCGTGTCCGGTTGTACCTCACACCTGTCCCTGGCGTGCCCCCGCCACCTGTGCCGTGGGGCTGTGCCTTGCACACGTGTGTGTGTGAGTGCTCTCTGTGTGTGTGTTGCACACATGTGTGTGCTGCCCTCGAGCTCTGTGTGTGTGTGTTGCACACACGTGTGCACTGCCCTCAGCTCCGTGTGTGTGGGTGCAGGTGTCGTGTCCGCCTGTTGCACACACATGTGCTCTACGTGTTTGTGTGTGTGTGTGTGTGTTGCACACGCGTGTCCTCTGTGTTTGTGTGTGTTTTCTGTGTGTTTCTGTGTGTTTGTGATTGTGTGTTTGTGTTTCTGTCGCCTGTCCCCGTCCCGCTTCCGGGTCCCCTCCCCAAGCCCCGCCCCCTTTCACCCGAACCACGCCCCCTCTCTGACCACGCCCCCTCTGGCCCCGCCCCCGCAGCCTCCGCCTGCTCCTTCCCCACCGCCCGCGGCAGGACGGGGCCCCGTGACGTCACTCCCAGCCCAGCCAATGAGCATCCAGGTGAGCCCATGACATCACCCAATAAACCACGGCACGAGTGGGCGTGGCTACGAGGGGGGTGGGCGTGGCGCGGTGCGCTCTGCCTGCTGATTGGCCGCGGGTTTAAGGTGTGTCCTGGGGGGGGAGGGGCCTGAGGGGGGTTTTGGGGGGAGGGGGGGTTGTTTCCATGGCAACAATTGGGTGACCCCCCCCACACACACAGTGACGTCACGGAGGGGACTCCGCTCTCGGGCGGCTCTGGGGGTACCTGGGGGGGTTTGGGGGGGTGCAGGAGGTGGGGGAGGGGCTCGGGGGGGTCCCTCCGGCTTTGTGTCCCCCCCCCACCCCAAAATCCCCCCGGGGTGGGGGAGGGGTGGTTCCAGTTCTCCCCTCCCCCACCCCGGGGTGTCCCCACCCATCCCCCCCGTGTGATGTCACTGATGACGTCACGCCACCCCTGACCCCCCCGATGATGATGTCACACCCCTCATCGCGCTGCCGGTGACGTCACACCCCCAAAACACCGCCATGACGTCACTTTCCCCACATGATGACATCACACCCTTGCCCCATGACATCATCGTGTGTGATGTCATGATGATGTCATACATGAGAGTCCCCCTCCCCCCTCCCCCCCCAGGAGGCCCGGCCGGCTGTGACCCCCCCCCGAGGACCCCCGGAGCTGCAACACCCAGTCCATGAGGGCCCCGCGCAAAGGTGGGCACTGGGGGGCACTGGGAGGGGCTGGGAGGGAACTGGGAGGGGACTGGGAGGGAACTGGGAGGGACTGGGAGGGACTGGGGGGCACTGGGAAGGGGTTTTTTGGGGTATTTGTGGAGATTTTGGGGCACCAGGAGGGGATTGGGAGTTACTGGGAGTTATGGGGAGGGACTGGGGGGAACTGGGGGGCACTGGGAGGGACTGGGCGGGACTGGGGGTGGGCTTTGGGGGGTATTTGGGGGGATTTGGGGGCACTGGGAGCACTGGGAGGGCACTGGGGGGCTTTGGGGGGTATTTGGGGGGATTTTGGGGCACTGGGGGATGGGGTGGGGGGCAGGCTCTGGGCTGCCGTGGGTCAGGCCGGGGTTGAGGTCATGGGGGGGCTGTGGGGCAGCCGTGGGGCAGAGCTGTGGGGCAGGGTCCATCTGTGGGTCCGGCTGTGGGTCCAGCCATGGGGTAGCCATGGGGCAGAGCCGTGGGTCCAGCTGTGGGTCAGGGTCTGTCCGTGGGTCCATCTGTGGGTCCGGCTGTGGGTCAGGGTCTGTCCGTGGGTCCATCCGTGGGTCCGGCTGTGGGTCAGGGTCTGTCCGTGGGTCCCGCTATGGGGCAGAGCTGTGGGTCAGGGCCCATCTGTGGGTCCCGCTATGGGTCAGGGTCCATCTGTGGGTCCCGCTGTGGGTCAGGGTCCATCTGTGGGTCCCGCTATGGGTCAGGGTCCATCCGTGGGTCCCGCTGTGGGTCCCGCTGTGGGTCCCGCTATGGGTCAGGGTCCATCCATGGGTCCCGCTATGGGTCAGGATCCATCTGTGGGTCTCACTATGGGTCAGGGTCTGTCCGTGGGTCCATCCGTGGGTCCCGCTATGGGTCAGGATCCATCTGTGGGTCCCGCTGTGGGTCAGGGTCTGTCCGTGGGTCCAGCTGTGGGTCCCGCTGTGGGTCAGGGTCTGTCCGTGGGTCCCGCTGTGGGTCAGGGTCCATCCGTGGGTCTCGCTGTGGGTCAGGGTCCATCCGTGGGTCCCGCTATGGGTCAGGGTCCACCTGTGGGTCCCGCTGTGGGTCAGGGTCTGTCCGTGGGTCCCGCTGTGGGTCAGGGTCTGTCCGTGATTCCGCCCCGCTCCCCCCGCGGTTCCTCCCCCATGGTTCGGTCCCGGATCCCCCCGCGGTTCCTTCCCGGTGGTTCCGTCCCGCTCCCGCCGCCATTTTGAGCCGCCTCAGGCCGGGGAGGCCCCGAGACAAAATGGCGGCTCCGCGGGGCCGGGGGGCAGCGACCCCCGGGAGAGGGGAGAGAAGGACCCCAAAAACCCTCAGCGACCCCAGGAGGGGGGACAGAGGGACCCTAAAACCCCACAGAGACCCCCGGGAGAGGGGACAGAGGGACCCCAAAAACCCTCAGCGACCCCAGGAGGGGGGACAGAGGGACCCTAAAACCCCACAGAGACCCCCGGGAGAGGGGACAGAGGGACCCCAAAACCCCACAGAGACCCCGGGAGAAGGGACAGAGGGACCCCAAAAACCCTCAGCGACCCCAGGAGAGGGGACAGAGGGACCCCAAAACCCCACAGAGACCCCGGGAGAGGGCAGAGAGGGACCCCAAAATCCCACAGAGACCCCGGGAGAAGGGACAGAGGGACCCCAAAATCCCAGAGTGACCCTCAGGACCCCAAGACCCCAGAGTGACCCTTGGGACACGGGATAGAGGGACCCCAAAACCCCAGAGTGACCCCAGGGACAAAAGGACCCCAAAATCCCAGAGTGGCTCTCAGGACCCCGAAACCCAGAGTGATCCAGGGGACAGAGGGACCCCAAAACCCCAGAGTGACCCTCAGGACCCCAAAACCCCAGAGTGACCCCTAGGACCCCCAAACCCAGACTGACCCAGGGGACAGAGAGACCCCAAAACCCCAGAGTGACCCCTGGGACCTGGGGACCCCCAACCCCACAGAACCGAGGGACTCTGTCAAAAGGGACACAGATGACCCCAAATAGGGCCAAAAGTGACCCCAAGGTGTCTGGGTGACCCCAAAAAAGTGACCCAGCCATGCAGGTGACCCCAAATAAGGGACCCAGGTGTCTGGACCCTCCCAAATAGAGAACCGGGGGTCTGGGAGACCCCTAAAAGTGGACGTGGGTGACCCCAAATAGGGACCCAGGTGGTCTCAGCCCCACAGAAGGGACCCAGGTGACCCCCTTAAATATGGGACCCACATGTCTGGGTGACCCCCAAATAGGGAGCCAGCTGACCCCAAATAATAAATCAGGTGTTTGGATGATCCCAAATAAGGAACCCAAGTGACCCCAAATATGGGACCCAGGTGACCCCCAAATATGGGATCCAGGTGACCCCAAATGGGGGACCCAGCCATGCAGGTGACCCCAAATAACGAACTGGGTGTTTGAGTGACCCCAAATGTGGGACCCAGGTGACCTCAAATAACGAACTGGGTGTTTGGGTGACCCCAAATATGGGACCCAGGTGTCTGGGTGACCCTAAATAGGAGATCCAGCTGTGCAGGTGACCCCAAATAGCGAACCAGGTGTTTGAGTGACCCCAAATATGGGACCCAGGTGCCTGGGTGACCCCAAATATGGGACCCAGATGACCCCAAATATAGGACCCAGGTATCTGGGTGACCCCAAATATGGGACCCAGATGACCCCAAATAGGGACCCAGATGTCTGGATGACCCCAAATAGGAGATCCAGCCATGCAGGTGACCCCAAACAGGAAACCAGGTGTTTGAGTGACCCCAAATATGGGATCCAGCCATGCAGGTGACCCCAAGTATGGCACCCAGGTGCCTGAGTGACCTCAAATATGGGACCCAGATGACCTGAAATAGCAAACCAGGTGTTTGGATGACCCCAAATATGGGACCCAGCCATGCAGGTGACCCCAAATAATGAACCAGGTGACCCCAAATAGCGAACCAGGTATCCTAGTGACCCCAAATAGGGGATCCAGCCATGCAGGTGACCCCAAATGGGGAACCAGGTGTTTGAGTGACCCCAAATAATGAACCAGGTGACCCCAAATAGCGAACCAGGTGTTTGAGTGACCCCAAATAGGGAACCAGGTGCCTGGGTGACCCCAAATATGGGACCCAGCTATGCAGGTGACCCCAAATAATGAACCAGGTGACCCCAAATAGCGAACCAGGTGCCTGGGTGACCCCAAATGTGGGACCCAGCTATGCAGGTAATCCCAAATAATGAACCAGGTGACCCCAAATAGCGAACCAGGTGTTTGAGTGACCCCAAATAGGGAACCAGGTGTTTGAGTGACCCCAAATAGGGAACCAGGTGCCTGGGTGACCCCAAATATGGGACCCAGCCATGCAGGTGACCCCAAATAATGAACCAGGTGACCCCAAATAGCGAACCAGGTGTTTGAGTGACCCCAAATAATGAACCAGGTGACCCCAAATAGCGAACCAGGTGTTTGAGTGACCCCAAATAATGAACCAGGTGACCCCAAATACGGGACCCAGGTGTTTGGATGACCCCAAATGTGGGACCCAGGTGACCCCAAATAGCACGCCAGGTATCTGGATGACCCCAAATATGGGACCCAGGTGTCTGGCTGACCCCAAATCGCGGCCCCACCCACCCACCCGCCCCCAACCCCGCAGGTGGCCGGCGCGGGGATGGCTCCGGTCGTGGAGGTGTCGGACGCCGGGCACTGCCGGGCGCTGCTGCTGGAGCTGAACGAGCAGCGCCTGCGGGGCCAGTTCTGCGACGTCACCATCATCGCCGAGGACACCAAATTCCGCGCCCATAAAAACGTCCTGGCCGCCTCCAGCCCCTTCTTCAAGCGGGCGCTGGCCCAGGAGCCCGCCTGCCCCTCGCCCGCCCAGGTGCTGGAGCTGCCGGGCGTCCAGGCCGGCGTCTTCTCCGACGTCCTCAACTTCATCTACAACTCGCGCCTGGCCGTGCCGTCGCCGGCGGCCGCGCGGGCGCTGGGGGCCGTGGGCCGGCGCCTCGGCATCCCCTCGCTGCAGGGGCTGGAGGCCGGGCCCCCTCCGCGGGACGTGAACGGCACCTGGACCCCCCCTCCGCCGGCGGGGCCGGCGGGGGACCCCCGAGCTCCGGCGGCCCCCGTGGACCTGACCTGCCCGGCGCGGCCCGGCGAGACGGCCACGGCGGGCGGGGAGACGGCGCCGGGCGGCGGGGAGATGGCCACGGGCGGCGGGGAGACGGCCACGGCGTCGCCTTCGCCGGGGTCGCCCTCGGCGCCGCTGCGCTGCGGGCTGTGCGGCCGCGGCTTCGGCTCGGCGGCCGCGCTGGGCTTCCACGCCAAGCTGCACCGCGGGCGGCGCGGGCTGTGCTGCCGGCACTGCGGCAAGAGCTTCATCCACGTCAAGCGGCTGCAGACGCACGAGGTCGGCTGCCGCGAGGGGGACGGCGATGGCGGCAGCACCGCCGGCACCGTCAGCACCGCCGGCGGCATCGCCAGCACCGCCGCGGCCACCACCACCACCACCACGGCCGGCACGGCGGCGGCGACGCCGAGAGCGGCCAAGAAGGCGCTGCTGCTGCGGCACCGCGCGCTGGAGCCCGGCGCGGAGCAGGAGCCGCTGGTGAAGGTGGTGGACGGGCAGGTGCTGTACCTGTGCGGCGTCTGCCAGCGCTCCTACATGACGCTGTCCAGCCTCAAGCGCCACGCCAACGTCCACTCGTGGCGCCGCAAGTACCCGTGCCGCTACTGCGACAAGGTCTTCGCGCTGGCCGAGTACCGCACCAAGCACGAGGTGTGGCACACGGGCGAGCGCCGCTACCAGTGCATCTTCTGCTGGGACACCTTCGTCACCTACTACAACCTCAAGACGCACCAAAAAGCCTTCCACGGCATCAGCCCGGGCCTCATCGCCTCCGAGAAGACGCCCAACGGCGGCTACCGGCCCAAGCTCAACGCGCTCAAGCTCTACCGCCTGCTGCCCATGCGGGCGCACAAGCGGCCCTACAAGACCTACAGCCAGGGCGCGCTGCCCGACGGGGCCCTGCCGCCGCCGCCGCCGCCGCCGGCCGCTCCGGGGGACGCCGCCGTGCCCGCCTACGCCGCACCGCGGCCGGAGCCCGCCTCGGTCATCGCTTACGGCCGCGCGGCGCCCTCGGTCATCGTGCGGGGCGGCAACGGCGGCAACAGCGGCGCCGCGTCGGTCATCGCCTACAACGGCCGGGCGGGCGAGGAGCCGCCGGGGTTGCCCGAGGGGCCGGCGGCGGCGCCGGTGACGCCGGCGGTGCCCATCAAGAAGCAGGTGCTGCGCGATTACATCGAGGCGCAGCGCGCGGCGGCGGCCGCCAGCACCGAGGGCACCGAGGGCACCGAGGGCACCGCGGCCGCCGCGGCCAGCACGCCCCAAAACCCCTCGGCGGGCACCGGCGGCACCGGCGGCGGCGGCCGCACCATGACCTACGTGGCCAAGCCGGCGTACGCGGGCTCGGCGGCGGGCGAGGGGCTGTGCCAGATCACCGTGCGCATCGGCGAGGAGGCCATCGTCAAACGCCGCATCTCCGGCACCGACCTGCGCGGCGACGCCGCCGACACCGACACCCGCGGGGACAACGACAACGACAGCGACGCCGAGGACCGGCTCTGGCGGCCCTACTACTCCTACAAGCCCAAGAAGAAAGCGGCCGGCGGCACCGGGAGCCCCGGCGGTGGCGGCACCGGGAGCGCCGGGGCGAAGAAGCCGCGCTGGCGGCGCAAGCTGCGCTCGCTGCGCCGGGCTCCGGGGGACGACGGCGACAACAGCGGTGCCGGTGACAACGGCGAGCGCCGCGCCGCTGCCGGTGCCGGTGCCGGTGCCGGTGCCGGTGCCGGGCTCGCCCAGCAGCAACCCGGGGAGGCCCCGCGGCGCCGCGAGCGGCACCACCCGTGCCGGGTGTGCGGGAAGAGCTTCCCGGCGCTGCGGAAGCTGCGCAAGCACCAGCGGGGACACGAGGCCGCCGCGATGGCCACGGCGACACCGACACCGACACCGGGAACGACGCCGGGGCGCGTGGGGCGGCGGCCGTCGCTGCGCTTCGCCTGCCCCACCTGCGCCAAGGTGTGCAAGACGGCGGCCGCGCTGAGCCGCCACGCCCAGCGGCACCGGCAGCGCTCACCGGGGCGGTCACCGCCGGGCCGGTCACCGGAGCGGTCACCGGAGCGGTCACCGGAGCGGTCACCGGAGCGGTCACCGCCGAGGTCGCCACCGAGGTCGCCACCGAGGTCGCCGGCCGCCGCCACGGTCATCGCCTACACCCCGCCGGCCGCGGGCAGGGAGGAAGGCCCGGCTGACCAAGGGGGGGTCCCGGCGTGCCCGGGGGTCACCGGGGGGGTCACCGGGGGGGACACGGCCGGGCCCGGGGGGGGTTTCCCGGTGCAGGAGCGGCCGCTGGCGCTGCTTCGGCGACCCCCGGGAGGGGACCCCGAGCTCGGTGACGGCTCCGGGGTCACCGGGGGGACACCGAGGGGGGGTCCCCGAGTCCCCCCCGGCCCCGCCGCCGCCGCCGCCGCTTTCCCGGTGGCCTTCGGGCCGCGTTTGGTGGCCGCCTACCCCTTCCCCTTCCCCCTCCCCCTCGCCCTGGTCCTGCCCGAGCCCGAGCGGGGGTTCCTGGCGGGGGGAGGGGCCGGGGGGGCTCCCTCAGCTCCCCTCCCCCCCAGCACGGCCCCTCCCCCTCCTCCTCCTCCCCTCCCCCCGCAAAGTTTGGGGTTCCCCGGAGGGGGAGGGGAGAGGGCTGGGAAGGAGGGGGGGGGCACCTGAGGGGTGGGGGAGGGGAGGGTTTGGGTGGGGGGAGGGGGAGGGGGGGTCCCTGCCCCATATTGGGGGGGGGGTCCCTAAAAATTTTGGAGGGGAGGGGGCGGCGGTGATGGGGGACCCCCCCCAAAAATGTGGGGAGGGGTCCCAGGGACCAGTAGGAGATTGGGGGAGGGGCAACTGGGGATACTGGGAGGTGGGGGGGGGGCTTCCAGTCACCCCAAATTGGGGGAGGGGGAGGGGGTCTGAGCCTCTCCCCCCACCCCCACCCACCGTGCACAGGGACCCCCCCCAAAATAGCAATGACCCCCCCCAGGACCCCCCCCTCAATTTAGGGTAGCCCCTCCCCCACTCCACAGGGCCCCTCCCCCCAAAATATTCGGGGCCCGCCCCTCCCCCTCCCCCCCCGCAGCGTTTTGCACCCCCAAAGGGGCCCCTCCCCCACTACAGGGGCCCTTCCCCCACCCCCTCCCCTCCCCCCACCGGGGGTCGGGGCCCCCCCCACTATCCCGGGGCTCCCCCCCCTCCCCCACCCCCCAAAATCCCTGATCCCGACCCCTCCCCCCCCCTTTGGCACCTTATCGGCATCGCAGCGACATTCCAGCCCCGGGGGGAGGGGCGGGTGTGCAACGGGGGAGGGGCCGGTGCGGCTGTGAGTGTGCAAGGGCTGTCCCGGGGCAGCCGTGAGCGTGCAAATGGGGTCCCTGTGCCCTGGTGAGTGTGCAAAGGGCCGTCCTCGTGCAAGGGAACGCTCCTTGAGGAGCTGTGAGTGTGCAAGGGGGGTCCTTGGGCAGTTCTGAGTGTGCAAAGGGGGTCCTTGGGCAGTTCTGAGTGTGCAAGAGGTGTTCTTGTGCCGTCGTGAGTGTGCAAGGGGTGTCCTCGTGTGAGGGAAGGGTCCTCGTGCCACTGTGAGTGTGCAAAAAGGGATCCTCGTGCAACGGGGAGTGTGTGAAGAGCGTTTTTGTGCTGCCGTGAGTGTGCAAGGGCTGTCCTCATGCAAGGGAAGGGTCCTCGTGCAGCTGTGAGTGTGCAAAGGGGGATCCCCGAGCAGTGTGAATGGTCCTTGTGCTGCTGAGTGTGCAAGGGCTGTCCCTGTGCCATGGTGGGTGTGCAAGCGGTGTCCTCGTGCTGCTGTGAGTGTGCAAAAAAGGATCCTTGTGCAATGGGGAGTGTGCAAGGAGTGTTCTCGTGCCGCCGTGAGTGTGCAAGGGCTGCCACTGTTGCACAGTGAGCGTGCAAAGGGCTGTCCTCGTGCAAGGGAGCGCTCCTTGTGCCATTCTGAGCGTGCAAAGGACTTTCCTTATGCCGTGGTGAGCGTGCAAGAGGCGTCCCTGAGCAGCTGTGAGTGTGCAAATGCATCCTTGTGCGACGGCGAGTGTGCAAAGGGGGATCCCCGTGGAATGGGGAGCGTGCAAGGGGTGTTCTCATGCACCTGTGAGTGTGCAAGGGGCTGTGCCTGTGCAGCTGTGAGTGTGCAAGGGCTGTCCTCGTGCAAGGGAAGGGTCCTCGTGCTGCTGTGAGTGTGCAAGGGCTGTCCTTGAGCAGCTGTGAGTGTGCAAAAGGATCCTTGTGCAGTGGGGAGCGTGCAAGGGCTGTCCTTGTGCAAGGGAAGGGTCCTTGTGCCGCTGTGAGTGTGCAAGGGGTGTCCCAGTGCAGTTCTGAGTGTGCAAGGGGCGTCCTCATGCCGCCGTGAGTGTGCAAACAGATCCTCATACAGTTGTGAGTGTGCAAACAGATCCTTGTGCAATCCTGAGTGTGCAAGGCCCCCCCCGTGCGAGGCCCCCCCTCCTTGCACACCTCCCCGAGCCCCCCCCGGTGCCTCACACGAGCGTGCAAGGCCCCCCCGCACCCCCCCGCTCCGCCCTCGCACGCCCGCTCACACTCGCGCTCACACTCGCGCTCACACTCGCGCTCACACTCGGCCACCCCCCCCCAGCGTGCGGGGACGGGCCTTGCACGAGGGCTGGGGGTGTGCAAGGGGGGGAGGGGGAGGGGCCTTGCACGGGGATGGGCCCCGCGTGGCCCCTCCCCCCCATCCTCGTGCAAGGGGCGGGCGCGTGTGCAAGGCCCTCGCTCGAGGGAGCAAATCCTCGTGCGAGGGAAGGAATCGTGCAAGGCCCGTCCTCGTGCAAAGACTGTCCTCGTGCAAGGGAAGGAATTGTGCAAGGCTCATCCTCGTGTGAGGGACATCCTCGTGCAAGGATTGTTCTCGTGCAAAGACCGTCCTTGTGCAAGGGAAGGAATCGTGCAAGGCCCTTCCTGGTGCAAGAACCACCCTCGTGCAAGGCCTGTCCTCGTGTGAGGCCCATCCTTGTGCAAGGGAAGGAATAGTGCAAAGCCCATCCTTGTGCGAGGGACATCCTCGTGCAAGGCCAGTCCTCGTGCAAGGGGGGTAATCGTGCAAGGCCCATCCTCGTGTGAGAGACGTCCTCGTGCAAGGGACATCCTCGTGCAAGGACTCATCCTGCACCAGGCCCATCCTCGTGTGAGGCCCACCCTTGTGCAAGGGAAGGAATTGTGCAAGGCCCAGCCTCGTGCGAGGGTTGCCCTTGTGCAAGGGACGAGCTCGTGTGAGAGACACCCTCGTGCAAGGCCCGTCCTCGTGCGAGGCCCGTCCTCGTGCAAGGATCACCCTTGTGCAAGGCCCAACCTCGTGCAAGGCCCGTCCTCGTGCAAGGCCCGTCCTCGTGCAAGGCCCATCCTCGTGCAAGGATCACCCTTGTGCAAGGCCCCCTCTGGCGCCCGGCCCGCCCTCGTGCAAAGCCCACGCTCACGCGAGCAAATCCTCGTGCAAACCCCGCCCTCGTGCAAGGCCCAGCCTCGTGCAAGGCCCCTCCCCCTCCCCCCTTCCCCCTCCCCCCCCGCGGCCCCTCCCCCCTTTTGCACTTTCGTGGCCGCTACTGAGTGACCCCCCCCGCCCCTCCCCCACCCCGCCCCTCCCCCACCCCACACGCGCCGCCCCTCCCCCACCCCCCCGATCGCACTTTAGGGGGAAAACGAAACAAAAAAAAGGCAAAAAAAAAAAAAAGGGGAAAAGTGGCAAAAAAAAACCGATGGGGGGAGGGGAGGGGGAGGGGGAGGGGCTGGGGGGGACCTTGGGGACAGCGGGGGAGGGGCTGGGGGGGGGGGCGTCACCTGGGGGTGACCCCGAGAGTGACCCCAAAGGGAGACCCCCTGTGGGGGCCTTGGGGTGACCCCAAAGGGGGGAGATCAATGGGGTGGCCCCAAGGGTGGCCCCCATGAGGTGACCCCAAAGGAGGGACATCAATGGGGTGACCCCAATGAGGTGACCCCAATGAGGTGACCCCAAGGCTGGCCCCAATGAGGTGACCCCAATGAGGTGACCCCAAGGCTGGCCCCAATGAGGTGACCCCAAGGGGGTGGCCCCAAGGCTGGCCCCAATGAGGTGATCCCAAGGGTGGCCCCAATGGGTTGTCCCCAAAGGGGGTGGCCCCAGAGAGATGTCCCCAGTGGGGTGACCTCAATGGAGTGGCCCTGAGGGTGTCCCCAATGGGGTGACCCCAGTGAGGTGTCCCCAATGGGGTGACCCCAATGAGGTGACCCCAATGGGTTTTCCCCAATTGGGTGGCCCCAGAGAGATGTCCCCAATGGGGTGGCATCAATGGGGTGGCCCCGAGGGTGTCCCCAATGAGGTGACCCCAATGGGGTAGCCCTGAGGGTGTCCCCACCAGGATGTCCCCAATGGGGTGACCCCAATGAGGTGACCCCAAGGGTGGCCCCAGAGAGATGTTCCCAATGTGGTGACCCCAACGAGGTGACCCCAGTGGGGTGTCCCCAAGGGTGTCCCCAAAGGTGTGGCCCTGAGGGTGACCCCAGTGGGTTGTCCCCAAAGGGGTTGGCCCCAAGAGAGATGTCCCCAGTGAGGTGACCCCAAGGGTGTCCCCACCAGGATGTCCCCCACAAGGCGACCCCATGGATGTCCCCTCTGGGATGTCCCCAATGAGGTGACCCCAAATGAGGTGACCCCAAGGGGGTGACCCCCACGAGGTGACCTCATGGACGTCCCCACCAGGATGTCCCCAGTGGGGTGACCCCAATGAGGTGACCCCAAGGGGGTGACCCCCACGAGGTGACCCCATGGACGCCCCCTCTGAGATGTTCCCCCCCCACCCTCTCCCCCCCCACCCACCCCGTGTCCCCACGGCGTCCGTCCTCCTCTGGGGTGACCCCCTCTGGGGTGACCCCCTCGGGGAGGGGTCCCCGTGGGGGAGGGGTCCCCGCGGGGGTGGCGGGGGGTCCCCGGGGGGGTCCCCGCGGCGGGGGGGGGGGTGACCAATGTCCACTATTTATCTGCATCAGTGAGTGTTAGAGACGCCAATAAACACCGTAGAGCTGAGCTGGCCTGGGCACCTCGGGGACGTCGGGGGGACATCGGGGGGCATCAGGGACTTTGGGACATTGGGGGGACATCGGGGGGAAATGGGGATGTGGGGGGACATGGGGGGTACATGGGGGACATCGGGGACATCATGGGGACATGGAGGGACAGGAGGGGGACATGGGGGACATTGGGGACATGGGGACATCAGGGGGGACATCGGGGACATTTGGACATGGGGACATTGGGGACATCGGGGGGACACGGGGACATCACGGGGACATGGAGGGACATAGGGGACATTGGGGGGACATCAAGGGGATATTGCAGACATGGGGGGACATCAGGGACATAGGGGACATCAGGGACATCGGGTGGACAGAAGGGACATCGGGGACATGGAGGGACATTGGGGGACATGGGAGGTGAGGGGACGTGGGGGGACATCGGGGACATCCAGGGGGATATTGGGGACATGGGGGGACATCGGGGAATTTGGGGACATTGGGGACATCAGAGGGATATTGGGGACATTGGGGACATTGAGGGTGAGGGGACATCGGGGACATCAGGGGGACATTGGGACATGGGGGAACATCGGGGACTTTGGGGACATTGGGGAACATCGGGGGGACATTGGGGGACACAGGACGGGGGACAGGAGGGATATCGGGGGACATCAAGGGGACATGGGGACATTTGGGATGTTGGGGACATCACGGACATTGGGGACATTTGGGACATCAGAAACGTTGAGGACATCGGGGGGACATGGAGGGTGTGGGGACATGGAAGGACATTGGGGGACATTGGGGGGACATCAGGGTCATGGGGGGACATTGGGGGGACATCGAGGACATTTGGGGCATTTGGGACATCCGGGGACATCGGGGATGTTGGGGACATTGGGGGGACATCGGGGGGACATGGGGGGACACAGGGCTGGGGGCACACGGGGGGGGACACGGGGGGTGTTGGGGGGCCATTGGGGTGACATTGGTGACATGGGGGGTCCCCAAAATCCAGACCCCCCCCCCAGGCGGAGCAGCAACGACCACGATTTATTATACACGAAACGGGGGGGGGGAAGGGGGAACCCCCCTTTTCTGGGGCGTCCCTGAGTCACGGGGGGGAGGGGACATGAGGTAAATTTGGGGGTCCCCCCCGGCGATCCGGGTTGGGGTGGGAGGAGCTTTTGTGTCCCCCCCACCCCGAGGTGGCACCGAGCTGAGGGGGGGGCCCTGAGGTTTGGGGGGGGAGGGGGCGACTCCAATTTTGGGGGGTCCCTCGTGTTTTGGGGTGTCCTCAGGCCAAATTTTGGGGTGTCTCTCCTTTTTTTGGGGGGGAGTTGGGTTTTGGGGGGGTCTCTGGGGGGGTTCCCCTTTTTTTCCCCCCCCCATTCCCCCAGGTTCCACCTGTGCCCCCCCCCCAAAAAAAAATTTGGGATCCCACCCTCAAATTTTGGGGTCGAGGTCGGGGGGCAGCATCCGGGGACCCCCCCTCACCCCCCGCCAAAATTTGAGCCTCTCCAAACCCCAAGGCAGGGTCCCCCCACATTTGAACTCCCCCATTCCCAATATCCCAAGGGGGGGGTCCCCACTTTTTGGACCCCCATTCCAAAGGGGGAGGTCCCCATTTTTTGGACCCCCATTCCCAATATCCCAAGGGGGGGGCCCCCACTTTTTGGACTCCCATTCCAAAAGTGGGGTGGGGGAGAGAAGAGGCCCCCCCCCCACTTTCCATCCCCCCTCCCCCTAGGAACAGAGACCCCCCCCATTTTCGGCTCCAAACACCCCAAAACCGACACCCCTCCCTCCAGATTTCACCTGTGCCCCCCCCACCCCCCAAAATTCCGGGGGTACCCCCTCCCCCTCCACCTCCCCCTCCCAGCTCACAGCAAGCTGCAGGTGGAGGATTTCCCCCCTGCCCCTCCCCCGGCGGAATTGGGGTCCAGGTCGGGGGGCAGCGTCCCCGGGGCCCCCCAAACGTTGAGCTCCTCGAAGACGCCGGTCTCGATCAGCTCCTCCTGCCAGGGGATGGGGACGGTGCCCGAGGCGAAGGCGTCGCACAGCGCCGAGTCCCCCGCGTCCAGCTCCACGCCCTTCACCGTCGAGAAGGCCCCCACGTCCCCCAGGTCCTTGGCGTACACGCGCTGGGGGTCCGGCACGAACGGGGGGGGCACCAGGCCTGGGAGAAAGAGGGGAGACCCCACCCCACCCCCGTTATCGTTGGGTGCTGCCTGGAACTCCCCCGGGAGCACCCCAAAATCCCTGGAGCCCCCCAAGTAGCACCTCAGTATCTGTGGAACCCCCCCAGTAGCCCCTCGGCATCTCAGGAACCTCCTGGACACCCCCAGGAGCCCCCCAATAGCTCTGGAACCCCCCGAGTAGCACCCCCAATATCTCAGGAACCTCCTGGAATCACCCAAAATCTCAGGTACCCCCTCAGTAGCCCCCCAACATCTCAGGAGCCCCAGTAGCCCCCCAGTAGCCCCCCAGTAGCCCCCCAGTAGCCCCCACGTCCCCCAGGTCCTTGGCGTACACGCGCCGGGGGTCCGGCACGAACGGGGGGGGCACCAGGCCTGGTTTGGGGGAGACCCCACAACCCCCGTTATCGTTGGGTGCTGCCTGGAACCCCCCCGGGAGCACCCAAAATCCCTGGAGCCCCCCAGTAGCACCTCAATATCTCTGGAACCCCCGCAGTAGTCCCTGAGCATCTCAGGTAAGTTCTGGACCCCCCCAGGAGCCCCCCAAAATCTCAGGAGCCCCCAGGACCCCCCCCAGTGTCTCAGGAACCCCCTGGAATCACCCAAAATCTCAGGTATCCCCCGAGAAGCCCCCCAACATCTCAGGAGCCCCAGTAGCCCCCCAGTAGCCCCCCAGTAGCCCCCACGTCCCCCAGGTCCTTGGCGTACACGCGCCGGGGGTCCGGCACGAACGGGGGGGGACCAGACCTGGTTTGGGGGAGACCCCACACCCCCAGATATCGTTGGGTGATGTCAAAGAGGTCCTGGAACCCCCCCAGTAGCACCTTAATGTCTCTGGAACCCCCCCAGTAGCCCCTCGGCATCTCAGGAACCTCCTGGACACCCCCAGGAGCCCCCCAGATCTCAGGAGCCCCTGGACCCCCCCAATGTCTCAGGAACCTCCTGGAATCACCCAAAATCTCAGGTACCACCCCCCCAGTAGCCCCCCAACATCTCAGGAGCCCCAGTAGCCCCCCAGTAGCCCCCCAGTAGCCCCCCAGTAGCCCCCACGTCCCCCAGGTCCTTGGCGTACACGCGCCGGGGGTCCGGCACGAACGGGGGGGGCACCAGGCCTGGTTTGGGGGAGACCCCACACCACCCCCGTTATCGTTGGGTGCTGCCTGGAACCCCCCCAGGAGCACCCCAATATCTTGGGGACCTCCTGGACCCACCCAGGAACACCCCTCAATATCTCAGGTAACTTCTGGATCCCCCCAGGAGCCCCCCAAAATCTCGGGAACCCCCCCAGTAGTCCCTGAGCATCTCAGGAAAGTTCTGGACCCCCCCCAGGGGCCCCCCAAAATCTCGGGAACCTCAGGTATCTTCTGGACCCCCCCAATAGCCCCTTGGAGACCCCAACACCCATTGGGGACCCCAAATCTGGAGACCCCATTGTTGGACCTCCAAGACCCATCGGAGACCCCAACTCTTGAGCACCCAACACCCACTGGAGACCCCAACACCCATTGGAGACCCTCAACACTCATTGGAGACCCCAAAACCCAATGGAGACCCCAACTCTTGAGCACCCAACACTCAATGGAGGCACCACCATGAGCACCCAACACCCATTGGAGACCCCCAAAACCCAATGGAGACCCCAACACTCATTGGAGACCCCCAAAACCCAATGGAGACCCCAAAACCCATTGAAGACCCCAACTCTTGACCACCCAACCCTCAACCTCACCCCACCTCCACGACCCCCCACTCGAGACCCCATTTCCCGACCCCTAACACCCCTTGGGGACCCCAAATCTGGAGCACCCAACACTCGATGGAGACCCCATTGATGGACCCCCAAGGCCCATTGGAGACCCCAACTCTTGAGCACCCAAAGGTCGTTGGAGACACCATCATGAGCACCCAACACCCACTGGAGACCCCAACACTCATTGGAGACCCTCAACACCCATTGGAGACTCCCAACACTCATTGGAGACCCCAAAACCCATTGGAGACCCCAAAACCCAATGGAGACCCCAGAACTCATTGAAGACCCCGACTCTTGAGCACCCAAAGCTCATTGGAGACACCACCATGAGCACCCAACACCCACTGGAGACCTCAAAGCCCACTGGAGACCCCCAACACCCATTGGAGACCCCAAAACCCACTGGAGACCCCAAAACCCATTGGAGACCCCAAAACCCATTGGAAACCCCAGTTCTTGAGCACCCAACACTCAATGGAGACCCCAACAAGCATTGGAGACCCCCAACAGCCCCTTGGAGACCCCAACAGCCCCTTGGAGACCCCAATTCTTGAGCACCCAACACTCAATGGAGACCCCAACACTCAATGGAGACCCCAACACCCATTGGAGACCCCAACTCTTGAGCACCCAACACTCAATGGAGACCCCAACACCCATTGAAGACCCCCAACAGCCCCTTGGAGACCCCAAAGCCCAATGAAGACGCCAACTCTTGACCACCCAACCCTCAATGGAGGCCCCACCTCCGTGCCCCCCACCAGAGACCCCATTTCTCCTCCAAGGACCCCCAACCCCCTTTGGGACCCCTCCCAGCCCCACCCCGGGCGTTACCGGCCTCGAGACGCCCCCAGTTGATGCTCTTGAAGAAGGGGTGGGCCTTGAGCTGGGCGCAGTCGTTGTCGCGGAAGCCCAGGCGGACCTGGGGGTCCTTGGCCAGGAGCCCCTCGCAGGCCTCGCGCGCCGCGGCGCTGAACTTGTCCGAGTAGCTCACGGGGTCGTTGAGGATGCGCCGCGTCACCTCCTTGTTCTCCACCTGCGGGGGGTGGGAAAAAATGGGGGGGTCCTTGAGGTCGCTGGAGGTCCTGGGAGGTTCTCTGGGGGCTTTCTTGGAGGTTTCTGAAGGTCCTGAAAGGTTTCTTGGAGGTTTTGGGGGTTTTCTGTGAGTCCTGGGGTGTTCTTTGGGGGTTTCTTGGAGGTTCTTGGAGGTTCTGAAGGTCCTGAAAGGTTTCTTGGAGGTTTTGGGGAGTTTTTTGTGGGTCCTGGGGTGTTCTTTGGGGGTTTATTGGAGGTTTTTGGTGGTTCTTGAGGGTTTCTAAGGATCTTGCGAGGTTTCTGGAGGGTTTCTTGGAGGTTCTTGGGGGTTTCTGAAGGTCCTGAAAGGTTTCTTGGAGGTTCTTGGGGGTTTCTGAAGGTCCTGGGGGTTTCTTGGAGGTTCTTAGGGGTTTCTGAAGGTCTTTGGGAGTTCTTTGGGGGCTTTCTTGGAGGTTCTTGGAGATTTCTGAAGGTCCTGAAAGGTTTCTTGGAGGTTTTGAGGAATTTTCTTGAGGGTCCTGGGGAGTTCTTTGGGGGTTTATTGGAGGTTTTTGGTGGTTCTGAAGGCCCTGAAGGGTTTTGGTGGTTCTTGAGGGTTTCTAAGGATCTTGCGAGGTTTCTGGAGGGTTTCTTGGAGGTTCTTGGAGGTTTCTGAAGGTCCTGAAAGGTTTCTTGGAGGTTTTGGGAGTTTTCTGTGGGTCCTGGGGAGTTCTTTGGGGGTTTATTGGAGGTTTTTGGTGGTTCTTCAGGATTTCTAAGGATCTTGTGAGGGTTCTGGAGGGTTTCTTGGAGGTTCTTGGGGGTTTCTGAAGGTCCTGAAGGTTTTTGGGGTTTGGGGTTTTGGTTGGGGTTTTTGGGTTTTGGGGTTTTGGTTTTGGGGTTTTTGGGTTTTTGGGGTTTTGGGTTTTGGGTTGGGTTTTTGGTTTTGGGTTTTTGGGGTTGGGGGTTTTTGGGGTTTTGGGGTTTTTGGTGTTTGGTGGGGTTTTGGTGGTTTGGGGTTTTGGTTTGGTTTGGGGGTTTTTGGGGTTTTGGGTTTTGGGTTGGTTTTTGGGGTTTTGGGGTTTTTGTGGGTTGGGTTTTTGGGGGTTTTTGGGGTTTTTGGTGGTTCTTGAGGGTTTCTAAGGATCTTGCGAGGTTTCTGGAGGGTTTCTTGGAGGTTCTCAGGGGTTTCTGAAGGTCTTTGGGAGTTCTTTGGGGCCTTTCTGGAGCCCTGGGTTGATTTTTGGGGAGTTCCTGGTGGTCCATGGGAGGTTCTGAGAAAGTTCCTTGGAATCCCTCAGATGTCCCTTGGGGTTCCCGGGGGTTCCTGTGGTTACTGGGAGATACTGGGATGTACTGGGATGCACTGGGGGGCACTGGACCGTACTGGGGGGTCCTGGGTTGATTTTTGGGGAGTTCCTGGTGGTCCATGGGAGGTTCTGAGAAAGTTCCTTGGAATCCCTCAGATGTCCCTTGGGGTTCCCGGGGGTTCCTGTGGTTACTGGGAGATACTGGGATGTACTGGGGGGTACTGGACCATACTGGGGGGTCCTGGGAGGTTTCTGGGAGCCCTGGGTTGATTTTTGGGGAGTTCCTGGTGGTCCATGGGAGGTTCTGGGGAGGTTCCCTGGAAGCCCTGAGATGTCCCATGGGGTTCCTGTGGTTACTGGGAGCTACTGGGAGCTACTGGGAGCTACTGGGCTGTACTGGGCTGTACTGGGAGGTACTGGGATGTACTGGGAGGTGGGGGTCACCTTCTCCCCCCGCCGGCGGAAGGGGCCCTTGGCCTCGAGCATCTCGTAGACCGTCACCCCCAGCGTGAAGTAATCGACGGACCAGTCGTAGTCCTCGTTCTTGAGCAGCTCGGGGGCCATGAACCCTGCGGGCACCGGGGACGTTCAGGGGGGACTTGGGGGGACCCGAGGGGACCCAGGGCACCCAGGGGACCGGGGGGACCAGAGGGGACCAGAGAGGACCCAGATGTCCCAGGGGGGCACAGACTTGGGTGGCTTGGGGGGCTTCCCATGTCCTCACACATCCCCAAATGTCCCCAGATGTCCCCAAATGTCCCCAAAAATCCCCAAATGACCCCAAATGTCCCCAGTGTCCCCAGATGTCCCCAATGTCCCCAATGTCCCCAAATGTCCCCAAAGTCCCCAAAGTCCCCCAATGTCCCCAGATGTCCCCAATGTCCCCAAATGTCCCCCAAATGTCCCCAGATGTCCCCAAATGTCCCCAAACATCCCCCAATGTCCCCAAATGTCCCCCTGTGCCCACCTGGGGTCCCGGCGTAGCCGCGGGTTTTGCTCTCTCCGTCCTTGAGCTCCACGGCCAAGCCCATGTCGGACAGACGGACGTGGCCTGGACGCCAGGGACCACCAGTGACCACCAGTGACCACCGGTGACCACCAGGAGCACCTCCCCAGGAAGCCATCCCAGTGCCCAATGTCCCCAATGTCCCTTCAACCCCCACATCCCCACTGTCCCCACGATGTCCCAAATGTCCCCAATATCTCCAATATTTCCAATATCCCAAATATCCCAAATGTACCCAAATGTACCCAAATGTCCCCAATGACCCCAATATCTCCAAAATCCCCAAATATCCCCAATATTCCAGATGTCCCAACATCCCCACTATCTCCAATATCCCGAATAAACCAAATATCTCCAATATTTCCAATATCCCAAATATCCCAAATATCTCCAACATTTCCAATATCTCCAATATTTTCAATATCCCGAATATCCCAAATGTCCCCAATATCACCAAATATCCCAAATATCCCAAATGTCCCAATGTCCCCAATATCTCCAGTATCCCCAATATCCCAAATGTCCCCAAGATCCCCAATATCCCCAATATCTCCAGTATCTCCAATATCCCAAACGTCCCAACGTCCCCAATATCTCCAATATTTGCAATATCCCCAATATCCCCAATATCCCCAATATCCCCAATATCCCCAAAATCCCAAATGTCCCCAATGTCCCCAACATCTCCAATATTTCCAATATCCCGAATATCCCCAATATCCCCAAATATCCCGAATATCCCCAATATCCCGAATCTCCCGAATCTCCCGAATGTCCCCGATGTCCCAGCTGTCCCCCTGCTGTCACCGGCGTCGTCGAGCAGGACGTTCTCGGGTTTGAGGTCGCGGTAGACGATGCGGTGCTGGTGGAGGTGCTCCAGCCCCAGCAGGATCTGCGCCGTGTAGAAAACCGCGCGCGGCTCGGCGAAGCCCGGGTTCTCCTCGTCCACGTTGTAGATGTGGTACCTGGGGGCGTCAGGGAGATTTTGGGAGGTTTTGGGATATTTGGGGTCATCTGAGACATTGGGGACATTGGGGACATTGGGGGCATTGGGGACATTGGGGACACCATGGGGACATCGGGGACATCAGGGACATTGGGGGACATTGGGGACATCGGGGGACATTGGGGACACCACGGGGATATTGGGGACATTTGGGAGATTTTGGGATGTTTTGGACTATTTGGGGACATCAGGGACATCGGGGACATTGGGGACATTGGGGGATGTTGGGAGGACATTGGGGGACATTGGGGACATTGAGGACACTGGGGACATTGGGGGACATCGGGTTCATTGGGGACATTGGGGAGATTGGGGAGGTTTTGGGATGTTTTGGAATATTTGGGGACATCGGGGGACATTGGGGACATCAGGGGGACATTGGGGACATTGGGGACATCAGGAACATCGGGGACGTTTGGGAGGTTTTGGGATGTTTTGGAATATTTGGGGACATCAGGGACATTGGGGGACATCGGGGACATTGGGGACACCACGGGGATATTGGGGACATTGGGGACATTGGGGACATTTGGGAGATTTTGGGGATGTTTTGGAATATTTGGGGACATCAGGGACATCGAGGAACATTGGGTTCATCGGGGACATTGGGGACACTGGGGAGATTTGGGGATGTTTTGGGATATTTGGGGACGTCAGGGGCATCGAGGACATTGTGGGACATTGGGGGACATTGGGGACATTGAGGACATTGGGGACATTGGGGACATCAGGAACATCAGGGACGTTTGGGAGGTTTTGGGATGTTTTGGAATATTTGGGGACATTGGGGACATTGGGGACACCACGGGGATATCAGGGATATTGGGGACATCGGGGACATCGAGGACATTTGGGAGATTTTGGGATGTTTTGGAATATGTGGGGACATTGGGGACATCAGGGACATTGGGGACATCAGGGACACCAGGGGGACATTGGGGACACGCTCAGTGTGTGGCACCAGCACAGCGGCCGTGGGGACACTCAGGGGATGTGGGGACATGCCAAGGACATGTCAAGGACATGTCAAGGACATGGGGAGATGACCTGGAGACCCCAACTTCGCCCTTGTCCCCATCACACCGGACACGGTGCCAGGAGCAACACACTGAGGTCACACCACGGTCACAGCAGGGTCACAGCAGGGTCACACCGGGGTCACACCGGGGTCACACCAGACCACACCATGGTCACACCAAGGTCACACCGAGGTCACACCGAGGCCATGCCAAGGTCACTCTAGACCACAGCAGGGTCACACCGAGGTCACACTGGGGTCACTCCATGGTCACACCAAGGTCACCAGCAGTGTCACACCAGGCTCACACTGGGATCACACTGGGGTCACACTGGGGTCACACCAAGGTCACACCAAGGCCAAGCCAAAGCCATGCCAAGATCACATCAAGACCACCCCGAGGCCACCCCGTGGCTGCACTGAGACCACCCCAAGGCCACCCTGAGGCCACACCAAGACCGCCCCAAGGCCACCCCGGTGCCGCCCCGAGGCCACGCCACCCCTCCTACCGCAGGTCGCCGCCGTTCATGATGGTCATGACGAGGCAGAGGTCGGTCTTGGTCTGGAAGGCGCAGGCCAGGGAGACGATGAAGCGGCTGTGGACACGCGCCAGGATCCGCTTCTCCACCAGCGCCGCCTGCGCAAGACGGGGACACGTCGGGAACACGTCGGGAACACGTCGGGGACACATGGGGGACATGGGGACACATTGGGCACACGTCCGGGACACGTCGGGGACACATCGGGGACGTGTCGGGGACGCGTCAGGGACACAGTGGGGACGCGTCAGGGACGCATCGGGGACTTGGGCTGGGACCACCACAGCCATGGTGACAGGGTGTGGGGTGGGGGGATGAGGGGACAGGGCAGGGATGTGCCAAGGACACGTGGGTGGCACGTGCCGAGGGACAGAGGAGAGGATTTGGGGGCAGAGGAGCAGATTTGGGGGCAGAGGAGCAGATTTGGGGGCAGAGGAACCACTAAGAGGCCACTGGACCACCTGGGGGGACAGAGGGACAGAAAAGAGGACACAGGGACCACTGAGAAGACCGAGGGACATTCAGGGGGGACCGAGGGATGTGAGTGGACATCAAGAACGGCCCAAGGGGTCTGAGGGATGCACACAAGACCCAAGGGACACCTGGTGGGACTGAGGGACAGATTTGGGGACAGAAGGACCACTGAGGGGACCGAGGGATGGATTTGGGGACAGAGGGACATTTGAGGGGACCGAGGAAGGGATTTGGGGACAGAGGGACATTTGAAGGGACTGAGGGATGGATTTGGGGACAGAGAGACCATCAAGGGGAGTGAGGGATGGATTTGGGGAGAGAGGGATAGATCTGGGGACAGAGGGACATTTGAGGGGACCAAGGGATGGATTGGGGGACAGAGAGACCATCAAGGGGACCGAGGGGTGGATTTGAGGACAGAGGGACATTTGAGGGGACCGAGGGACACCCATGGGGACCCCACCTCGTATCCCTTGCGCTTCTTGAGGCGCTTCTTGTTGAGGCGCTTGTTGGCGTACATCTTGCCCGTGGCGCGGCGCTGGCAGGCGCAGACCTCGCCGAAGCCGCCCTTGCCCAGCACGCGGAACTCCACGAAGGCGTCGGCGTTGACGGCCTGGCTCTCGAGCCACTTGAACTGCACGAAGCGGCTGAACTCGGGCGAGGCCCGGTACGGCCCCCAGGCCGCCGTCTCCAGGTGCGCCAGCAGCTCCCGCCGCGCCTGCGAGAAGGCGTCGCCTGGGGTGGTGGAACCTGAGGGGCGACGGTGAGGGTTATGGGGGTGTCATGGCTGCCGAGACCATTGTGGCCACTGTTGGGGTGTCATGGCAGGCAACATCATCATGGCTGCTGTTGGGGTGTCATGGCAGGCAACATCATCATGGCTGCTGTTGGGGTGTCATGGCTGCTAACATCATCATGGCTGCTGTTGGGGTGTCATGGCTGCCAACATCATCATGGCCGCCGTTGGGGTGTCATGGCTGCCATTGGGGTGTCATGGCCGCTGTTGGGGTGTCATGGCTGCCAACATTGGCGTGGACACCGTTGGGGTGTCATGGCCACCGTTGGGGTGTGATGGCTGCCTACATCGTCATGGCTGCCAACATCGTCATGGCCACCATTGAGGTGTCATGGCCACCATTGGGGTGTCATGGCCACCATTGGGGTGTCATGGCTGCTGTTGGGGTGTCATGGCCACCGTTGGGGTGTCATGGCCACCGTTGGGGTGTCATGGCCGCCAACATCGTCATGACCACCATTGAGGTGTCATGGCCACCATTGGGGTGTCATGGCCACCATTGGGGTGTCATGGCCTCTGTTGGGGTGTCATGGCCACTGATACTGTCATGGCCGCCGTTGGGATGTCATGGCTGCTGTTGGGGTGTCATGGCTGCCGATACTGTCATGGCCACTGTTAGGGTGTCATGGCTGCCGACATCGTCATGGCCACCATTGAGGTGTCATGGCCACCGTTGGGGTGTCATGGCCGCTGTTGGGGTGTAATGGCCACCATTAGGGGCGTCATGGCCACCATGTTGGAACCATGTCCGCCATGTTGGTGCCACATCCGTCATATTGGTGCCATGTCGGCCATATTGGTGCCTTGGGTGCCATATTGGTACCATGTCGGCCATATTAGTGCCAAGTCCACCATATTGGTGCCATGTCGGCCATGTTGATGTCACATATCCACCATGTTTGTGTCATGTCTGCCATATTGGTGCCATATCCACCATGTTGGTGTCATGGCCACCATTTTTGTGCCATGGCTGCCATATTGGTGCCTTGGGTGCCATATTGGTGCCATGTCCGCCATATTGGTGACATGTCTGCCATATTGGTGCCATGTCAGCCATATTGGTGCCAAGTCCGCCATATTGGTGCCATGTCGGCCATGTTGATGTCACATATCCACCATGTTTGTGCCATGGCTGCCATATTGGTGCCTTGGGCGCCATATTGGTGCCATGTCAGCCATATTGGTGTCATGTCTGCCATATTGGTGCCATGTCAGCCATATTGGTGCCAAGTCCGCCATATTGGTGCCATGTAGGCCATGTTGATGTCACATATCCACCATGTTTGTGTCATGTCTGCCATATTGGTGCCATGTTGGCCATATTGGTGCCATATCCACCATGTTGGTGTCATGGCCACCATTTTTGTGCCATGGCTGCCATATTGGTGCCTTGGGCGCCATATTGGTGCCATGTCAGCCATATTGGTGTCATGTCTGCCATATTGGTGCCATGTCAGCCATATTGGTGCCAAGTCCGCCATATTGGTGCCATGTAGGCCATGTTGATGTCACATATCCACCATGTTTGTGTCATGTCTGCCATATTGGTGCCATGTCGGCCATATTGGTGCCATATCCACCATGTTGGTGTCATGGCCACCATTTTTGTGCCATGGCTGCCATATTGGTGCCTTGGGTGCCATATTGGTGCCATGTCAGCCATATTGGTGTCATGTCTGCCATATTGGTGCCATGTCAGCCATATTGGTGCCAAGTCCGCCATATTGGTGCCATGTAGGCCATGTTGATGTCACATATCCACCATGTTTGTGTCATGTCTGCCATATTGGTGCCATGTCGGCCATATTGGTGCCATATCCACCATGTTGGTGTCATGGCCACCATTTTTGTGCCATGGCTGCCATATTGGTGCCTTGGGTGCCATATTGGTGCCATGTCAGCCATATTGCTGCCATGTCAGCCATATTGATGTCACATATCCACCATATTTGTGTCATGTCCGCCATATTGGCGCTGTGTCCGCCATGATGACATCCCACCCGCCATTTTGGCGCCCTTTCCGCCATGTCGGACCCATGTCGACCACATCAGCATCACGGCCGCCATATTGGCACCCCGACCCACTCCACCCCTCACCTGCGGGCGGGGCGGTGGCGGCGGCGCTGAGGAAGCTGCAGTGCTCGGACCCTCCCGGCGTGAAGAAGCGGCTGCGCAGCCGCTTGGCCGACGCCTCCCTCTCCGTGTCCTCGCACTGCTCGAAGGCCTCTATCTCCGACCACAGCGCCCCGGCAGCGGCAAACTGCGGCACCCCCTCCAGGAACCGCCGGAACAGCAGCTTCCCGATGGGCTGATCCACGCACTGCCACCGGAACGACATGTCCTGGCCGCCATCTTGGGTGTGGCCGGGCTGGGCGCCGCCGGGGGCCGCGGGACCCCCGTTCTGGGTGCCGCCAGTGCCGCCCAGTTGGGCGCGCAGGGCCTCGCACTGGGAGATGTGGGGCAGGCGGAGCCGCGCCTTGGACCGGCGATCCTTGCCCGCGCCGGGGCCGCCGCGGGCCGACACGTAGGCCGAGTTGGCCACCACCGTCTCCAGGCCCCCGATGTCCATGGCTGGGGGGCGGGGGGGGGACGGGGTGGGGAGGGGGCGGCCGGACACCTGCAGGGGTCGGGGGGCGCTGGGGGAGAAGGGGAGGCATTGGTGGCACCGGTGAAGGGAGTGGGGGGCACCGGGGTGAGCTGGGGGGGGCTGAGGGGGGGGTGTAAAACTTGGGTGGGGTCTGGGGGTCCCCATTGTGACACACGGGGGGGGTTTGGGGGCTCTGGGGGGTCTCATGTGACACATGGGGGGATTTGGGGGGTCTGAGGGGGCTCATGTGACACATGGGGGCGGTTTGGGGGGCTCTAGGGGGTGTGGGGGGTCCCTCGTGTGTCACACGGGGGGGGTCTGGGGGGTCTGGGGTCCCTCGTGTGACACATGGGGGGGTTTGGGGGGCTCTAGGGGGGTGTGGGGGGTCCCTCGTGTGTCACACGTGGGGGAGGTCTGGGGGGTCTGGGGGTCCCCATTGTGACACATGTGGGGGGATTTGGGGGATCTGGGGGTCCCTCGTGTGCCACACGGGGGGAGATTTGGGGGTCTGGGGTCCCTCGTGTGACCCATGGGGGGGGATTTGGGGGGTCTGGGGGTGGGTTTGGGGGTCCCTTGTGCGCTGCACGATGATGGGACAACCCCCCTCCCCCCAATTTGGATTAACCCCCACCCGGGTTAGGTCTGGGGGGGGGGGTGGTTAGGAAGGGGAGGGGTCGCAGCTCTTAAAGGGCCCGCGCTATAATTAGCGTAAGCGGCTCAGCGCGTGCCTAAGCCGCTTTTCCGGCCCTTCGCACGAGACCCCCCCCCGACCCCCCCCCCGGAAATCCCGACAGGCCCCGGGGGCCGCGGGGAGGGATGGGAAGGGGGTCACACCCCCCCCCTCACCCCCCCCAATCTTTAAAATGCGGCCGCAAAGGATTCTGGGAGAGACCACCCACCCCCGCACCCCCCCAAAACCCCCCCCCCCCCCAAAATGGGGCGGATCCTATTGGGGATGATGGGGGGGTGGGGAGGGGGAGGGACCACCCCTCAAACCCCCCCCCCCACCCGTCCGGGAACGCCCCCCCCGCCTCAAAGACCCCCCCTCCCCCTCACCGGGACCACCCTAAATCCAGGGACCCCCCCCCACCCCCAGAGACCCCCCCCATTAAACCCCGGGGGCATCCGGGAAGACCCCTGACCTCTGACCCCAGGGTCCCAGGCACCCACGACCCCCCCCCATCCCTGAGACCCCCCCACCCACCACTGACCCCAGGGGACCCCCCCCAAAAAAAAATTCCCCCCGAGAGACCCCCAACCTTTGATCCCAGGGGACCCCCCCCCCACCCCTGCGACCCCTGACCCCAAGGACCCCCCGCCACTGACCCCAGGGGGTCCCTGACCCTAATGGGGAGGGGTCCCAGGTGCCGGAGCCCCCCGGGGTTAATGGGGGGGGGTCCCGGGATTATTTGGGGAGGGGTCCCGGCATTATTTGAGGGCGGGGTCCCAGGTGCCTGAGCCCCCCGGGGTTAATGGGGGGGGTCCCGGGATTATTTGGGAGGGGGTCCCAGGTACCGGAGCCCCCCCGGGGTTAACGGGAGTGTCCCGGGACTATTTGGGGAGGGGTCCCAGCTGCGTGAGCCCCCCGGGGTTAACGGGAGGGTCCCGGCATATTTGAGGGGGGGTCCCGCTTGCCGGAGCCCCCTGGGGTTAATGGGGGAGGGTCCCGGGATTATTTGGGGAGGGTCCCTGGTACCGGAGCCCCCCCGGGTTTAACGGGAGGGTCTCGGGATTATTTGGGGAGGGGTCCCAGGTGCCGGAGCCCACCCGGAGTTAATGGGGGAGGGTCCCGGGATTATTTGAGGGGGGGTCCCAGCTGCGTGAGCCCCCCCGGGCGTTAACGGGAGGGTCCCGGGATAATTTTGGGGGGGGTTCCCGGGATTATTCCGGGGGGGGTCCCAGGTACCGGAGCCCCCCAGGCCCCCAAAGGGACCCCCCCATCCCTGACCCCCCGAACCCCCACATATCCACGAGCCCCCCCCACACCTTGAACCCCCTTAGGGACACCCCCCCTCCCCCCACGACCCCAGACCCACCCCCCCCCCCCCCCCCGCCCCCCCCCCCCAATCACGGGACCCCCGCTCTCACCTGCGCTGCTGCCCCGGCCCGCGGCGGGTCCCGGTGCCCCGGGGCGGATTAGCCCCGCCCGGGGATTAACCAAATCCCCCGGGGGCGGCCCCCCCCCGACCCCCCTCCCCACAATAAACCCCCTCAGCACCCCCCCCCCAACCACCCCCGGGGCTTCTGACCCCGAGGGAACCGCGGGCCGGGAGCTCCCGGTAACGCCGTACCTGGGACCCCCCTCCGGAATAATCCTGGGACCCCTCTCGGAATAATCCCGGGACCCCCCCCCCGGAATAATCCTGGGACCCCCCCCGGAATAATCCCGGGACCTTCCCGTTAACCCCGAGGGGGCTTCAGGCAACCGGGACCCCCCCCAAATGATTCCGGGACCCCCCCCCAAAATAATCCCGGCACCTTCCCGTTAACGCCGGGGGGGCTTCAGGCAACCGGGACCCCCCCGGAATAATCCCGGGACCCCTCCCGTTAACACCGGGGGGCTCCGGCACCTGGGACCCCCCCAAATTATCCCGGGACCCCCCCGGGAATAATCCCGGGACCCCCCCACATTGATCCCGGGGAATTCAGGTGTCCGGGACCCTCCCCCAGACCTTCGGGACACCCCCCCCCCCCATTGATCCCAGAGGATTCCCCGCCCCGGTAAATCGGGAAACCCCCGGGAATTCGGGACCCCCCCAAAAGATCAGGAAACCCCCAGAAATTCTGGACCCCCCCACCCGTTAATCGGGGAATCCTCAGGAATTCGGGACCCCCCCCCCCCCGTAAATTGAGAAACCTCCAGGAATTCGGGACCCCCCCCAAAAATCGGGAAACCCCCAAAAATTCGGGACCCCCCCATAAATCGGGAAAACGCTAAAAATTCGGGACCCCCCCGGTAAATCGGGAATCCCCGGGAATTCTGGACCCCCCCCGTAAATCGGGGAACTCCCGGGAATTCGGGAACTCCCCCGCAAATTGAGAAACCCCCGGGAATTCGCGACCCCCCCTTAAATCGGGGAAACCCCCGGGAATTCGGGACCCCCCCTCATTAAACCCAGGACACCGAACCCTCCGGGACTCCCCCCAATAAATCGGGCAACCCCCAAGAATTCGGGACCCCCCCCAAAAATCGGGGAACTCCCAAAAATTCGGGACCCCCCCCGTAAATCCGGGAACTCCCAGGAATTCGGGACCCCTCCCGTAAATCGGGGAACCCCCGGGAATTCTGGACCCCCCCATAAATCGGGAAACCGCCAGAAATTCGGGACCCCCCCCCCCCGTAAATCCGGGAACCCCCAAGAATTCGGGACCCCCCCCGTAAATCGGGAAACCCTCGGGAATTCGGGACCCCCCCCGTAAATCCGGAAACTCCCAGAAATTCTGGACCCCCCCCTGTAAATCGGGGAACCTCCGGGAATTCGGGACCCCCCCCATAAATCTGGACACCCCCAGAAATTCGGGACCCCCCCGCTAAATCGGGGAACTCCCAGAAATTCGGGACCCCCCCCTCATTAAACCCAGGACACCAAACTCTCCGGGACCCCCCCCAATAAATCGGGAAACCGCCAGGAAATCAGGACCCCCCCCCCCCGTAAATCGGGAAACCCCCAAGAATTCTGGACCCCCCCCCCGGTAAATCGGGGAACCCCCAAGAATTCGGGACCCCCCCCATAAATCGGGGAACCCCCGGGAATTCGGGACCCCCCCCATAAATCGGGGAACCCCCGGGAATTCGGGACGCCCCCGGTGGCTCCGGGGGGGGCCCGGGGGGGTTTTGGCGGCGGCCGCGGCCGGGACGCGCCGTTACCGGGGAGCCGCGAGCGCTCGGCCGGGCACGCGCGGCCGGACGGGGCCCCCCCCCCGGAACTTTGGGGCCCCCCCCGGAACTTTGGGGCCCCCCCCGGAACTTTGGGGCCCCCCCGGAAATCTTTGGGGGCGCCCTCGGGATTTTTTGGGCCCCCCCGGGATTTTTAGGCCCCCCCCCCGGGATCTTTTGGGGCCCCCCGGAACTTTGGGGTCCCCCCGGCATCTTTGGGCCCCCCCGGGATTTTTAGGTCCCCCCCCGGGATCTTTTGGGGCCCCCCCCCCGGGGATTTTTGGGCCCCCCTCGGGATTTTTGGGCCCCCCTGGGAATCTTTGGAGCCCCCCTGGATTTTTGGCCCCCCCCCCCGGATCTTTTGGGGACCCCTCGGGATTTTTGGCCCCCCCCCCCAGATCTTTTGAGGCCCCCCCCGGGATTTTTAGGCCCCCTCCGGGATCTTTGGGGCCCCCCCCGGATTTTGGGGCCCCCCCGGGGTCTTTTGGGGCCCCTTCGAGCTCTGTGGTGCCCCCAACCCCAAATCTGAGCCCCCCCTCCCCCACCAAGGGTTTCACCCCCCCGCCCCAAATTCCTGAGCCCCCTCCCCCAAATTCCTGACACCCCCCAAAATTCCTGACACCCCCAAATTCCTGAGCCCCCTCCTCAAATTCCTTCCCCCCCCCAAATCCCTGGGTGCCCCCCCAAAACCTCTGGGACCCCCCCCCAATTTGAGGAGGGGTCGCTGTTTCCCAGTCTGACCAGTTTGGGACTGGGCGAACTGGGAGCGGGGGGGGGGAATTTTGGGGGTCTCCCCCGACGGGGGGGGGAGGGGAAAATTGACCTCGAGTGACCCCGCGTAGGCCCCGCCCCCAATTAGCCCCGCCCCAATTAGCCCCGCCCCCTCCCCTCGTTAATTACAGAGCTCCCGGCGCTCCCAGTGCTCCCAGTTTGCGTTCCCAGTGCTCCCAGTTCGCATTCCCAGTGCTCCCAGTAACCCCACAGAGCTCCCAGTTCCCATTCCCAGTGCTCCCAGTAACCCCGCAGAGCTCCCAGTAACCCCACAGTGCTCCCAGTGCTCCCAGTTCCCATTCGCAGTGCTCCGTAGTTCCCATTCCCAGTGCTCCCAGTAGCCCCGCAGAGTGCTCCCAGTACCCTCCCAGTGCTCCCAGTTCCCTTTCCCAGTGCTCCCAGTGCTCCCAGTTCCCATTCCCAGTGCTCCCAGTGCTCCCAGTAACCTCCCAGTGCTCCCAGTTCCCGCTCCCAGTGCTCCCAGTGCTCCCAGTTCCCATTCCCAGTGCTCCCAGTGCTCCCAGTGCTCCCAGTGCTCCCAGTTCCCATTCCCAGTGCTCCTAGTGCCTCCTAGTGCTCCCAGTAGCCTCCCAGTGCTCCCAGTAAACACCCCTCACGGTTCCCAGTAATCTCCCAGTGATCTCCAGTTCTCCCAGTGAACCCCCAGTGCTCCCAGTTAGCTCCCAGTAACCCCCCCCCAGTGCTCCCAGTTAGCTCCCAGTAACCCCCCCCCAGTGCTCCCAGTAGCCTCCCAGTCCTCCCAGTTACCCCCCAGTGCTCACAGTAACCCCGCACCGAGCTCCCAGTAACCCCCCAGCGCTCCCAGTCCCCCCCAGTCCTCCCAGTTAGCTCCCAGTTACCCCGCACCAAGCTCCCAGTAACCCCCCAGTCCTCCCAGTAACCACCCCCACTGCTCCCAGTAACCCCCCCAATCCTCCCAGTTACCCCCACAATGTTCTCAGTTAGCTCCCAGTAACCACCCCCAGTGCTCCCAGTCCCGCCCAGTCCTCCCAGTAGCCCCCCAGTGCTCCCAGTAAGCCCCTAGTCCTCCCAGTTACCCCCCAGTGCTCCCAGGAACCCCCCCAGTGCTCCCAGTTAGCTCCCAGTAACCCCCAAGTCCCTCCCAGTAACCCCCTCAGTGTTCCCAGTTAGCTCCCAGTTACCCCCCAGTGCTCCCAGTAACGCCCATTGTTCCCAGTTAGCTCCCAGTAACCCCCCCAGTCCCCCCCAGTATCCTCTGCCCCCCCCCCCCCGCTCCAGCGCGGCCCCTTTAAGAGCCCCCCCCCCACCCCAAATCTCTCAATGGGGGACTGTGGGAACCGCCGAGGGCGGCCACGCCCCCTCATTTGCATAGAGGCGCCTCCATCCCGGGGGCTCCCGGTGCCTCATTTGCATAAGGGGCGGGGCGAGGCGCCTGAGCCCATTCTATTCATGAATGGGGCGGGGCAAAGGGGGGTTTTAAAGGTCTCATTAGCATAAAAGGCGTGGCATATGGGCGTTATGACCCTAATTAGCATAATGGGCGGGGGCACGGGCTCACCGACCTCGTTATTAGCATAAGGGGTGGGATTAAACAGCCTTGGACCCCTCATTAGCATAAGGGGCAGGGCCAGGCAGCTTCAGAAGGGCTATTAGCATAAGGGGCGTGGCAATGGGGTTATAAACCGCAATTTGCATAGAAGGCGGGGCTTCAGGGCCTTAAGAAGCGCTATTAGCATAAGGGGAGGGGTTGGGTGACATCAGAAAGACTCATTAGCATAAGGGGCGTGGCGACGAGGCTTTGAATGAGTTATTAGCATAAGGGGCGGGGCGTTTCGGCTTCGGCATGGCATATTTGCATAAGGGGCGGGGCCAGACCGGTTTTTTTTGCCTTGTTATTAGCATAAAGGGCGTGGCTTCAGGGCTTAACAAACCTTTATTAGCATAAAGAGCACGGGCGCTGGGAGGGGTTTAACCCCCTCATTTGCATAAAGGGCGTGGTCCAGCGCCGGGGGGAAAAAAAGAGGCGTGGCCACGGCGATGTAGTGGGCGTGGCCACCTCGGTGAGGGGGGGCGTGGCCTCCGAGCCCATAAAGGGCGGCGCGGCGGCGGCCGCGGGGAGTCGCGGGTTCGAGTCCCGGCGCGGGCGGAGCCGGAGCGGCAGCGGCAGCAGCGACCCCCGAAAAATAACCCCAAAAAAAAAGGGGGGAGGGGGGGGGGACAGCGCTAAAAAAGGAGGGGGTTTTGGGGGTTTTTTTTTTGGTGTGTTTTGGGGGGGACCACAGCGGCCGAGCCCCCCCCCTCTCGCCCCCTCCCCAGCCCGTGATGGCGCGGGAGAAGGAGAAGAGGAGCTGCGGGCAGGTGGTGGCCGAGTGGAGGGAGTTCCTGTGGGACCCCCGCACCCGCCGCTTCCTGGGCAGGACCGGCTCCAGCTGGGGTGAGTTTGGGGCAAATTGGGGGTGGGGGGGGGCATTGGGAGGGACCCCCCCCCTCCTTTTTCCTCCCCCCCTTTTCCCCTCCTCCCCTCTGCTTTCGGTGTTCTTTTAATCGATAATCGATGAAGGGGGAATTTGGGGGATTCTCCCCCTCCTCTTCCTCCTCCACATCAAAACACACCCCCCCCAAAAAAAAAGGGTCCCCCCCCCCACCCCAAAAAAAATGCGATAGGGTTGGGGGGGTGCATAAGGAACCCCCCCGCCCCCTCCCCAAATCAGGGTGAGATGGGGAGGGGTCCCCAAATATGGGGGGGATGTGGGGGGGTTGTTCCAAAGAACCCCCCCCCACACCTTTTAGCCATTAAATTTAGGGGGGGGGGCTGCTCAGAGACCCCCCCCAGTGCTCAGAGACCCCCCCCAAAACCGGGATGTGTCCAAACCCCCCCCCCCTTCCCCAAACTGGGTGGGATTTGGGGACCCCCCCCTTTTAAAGCCTCCATTTCCCCCCCCTCCCCAAACTGGGTGGGATTTAGGTACCCCCCCCTCTTAAAGCGGCGATTTTGGGGTGGGGGGGGTCTCCCCTCGAGGGGGGGGGTGAATTAACACCCCCTCCCCAATTTGAGACCCTCCTCCCCTCCTTTTTTTTTTTTGGGGGGGGGAGTAGAGATGAACCCCCCCCAATTTTCCCTCCCCCCCCCCATCCTCGAGGAGGCGGCGATGGGGGAGGGGAATTTGGGGGTTCAAGAGGACAAAACTGGGGGGGGGGGGGGGTTTGGTTTGTGGCCCCCCCCCCTCACCCATCCCCCCCCCCCCCCATCTGTCGCGCTGTGGCTGCAAAAGTAGGTCACGGTCTGGGGTGGGGGATGGGAACCACGGGGGGACCCCCCCTCAAGGAAAAAAGCGGGGGGGGGGGGACACCAAATGGGGACCCCTCCCCCACTCAAATCCTCCCCAAAACCGCGGAATTCCCCCCAAAATTGAGGTCAGGCTGAGGGGGAACCCCCCCCCCACAAAAAAACCAAAATCATCCCCCCCTTTTTCCCCCCCCCCCCCCCCCCCCCCCGGGGCCAGATGGCTCCGATGGGGATTTAAATGTCTGGGGGGGGGATTTAGGGGGGGATTTTGGGGGGGTTCCGGGGGGCGCGGGGGGGTTTTGGGGGGGTTCCCAGGGTTGGGGTTGTTTTTTGGGGCGGGGGGGGGTTTAGGGGTTTTTTTTGGGGGGCGGCGGGGGTCGTTTCTGGGGGTGTTTTTGGGACCATGTTTGGGGTTTTTGGAGGGGATTTGGGGGGGGGGGATCGGGGCAATTTTGGGGGGATTCAGGGTGGTTTTGGGGAGAGTTCAGGGTTGGGGTGTCCAGGGCAGTTTTGGCGGGGTTTGGGGCAGGTTTGGGGTGTTCAGGGCGTTTTTAGGGGGGTTTGGGGTGTTCGGGGCGGTTTTGGGGGCTTCAGAGCGGTTTGGGGCGGATTTGGGGCCATTTTGGGCGAGTTTGGGGCAGTTTTCAGGGTTTCAGAGCACTTTTGGGGGGTTTTGGGATTTTCAGGGCAGTTTTGGCGGGTTCAGAGCAGTTTGGGGCAGATTTGGGGCAATTTTGGGGCAGTTTTGGGGGTATTCAGGGCGGTTTTGGGGAGGTCGGCAGAGTTTTGGGGAGAGTTCAGGGCAGTTTTTGGGGGGTTTGGGGTGTTCAGGGCGGTTTTCTGGGGGCTTCAGAGCGGTTTGGGGCGGATTTGGGGCAATTTTGGGCGAGTTTGGGGCGGTTTTGGTGTGTTCAGGGCGGTTTTGGGGGGTTCAGAGCAGTTTGGGGCGGATTTGGGGCAATTTTGGGGCAGTTTTGGGAGTGTTCAGGGCGGTTTTGGGGAGGTCGGCACAGTTTTGGGGAGAGTTCAGGGCAGTTTTGGGGGGTTTGGGTTCGGGCGGTTTTGGGGTATTATCAGGGCGGTTTTGGGTGGTTGGTTCGGGGTCGTTTTGGCAGTTTTGGGGGTTGTTCGGTGTTTTTTGTTTTTTGGGGGCAGTTTGGGGCAGATTGGGGCATTTTGGGGGGCAGTTTTTGGGGGTATTCAGGGCGGTTTTGGGGAGTCGGCACAGTTTTGGGGAGAGTTCAGGGCAGTTTTGGGGGGTTTGGGATTTTCAGGGCGGTTTTGGGGGGCTTCAAAGCGGTTTGGGGCGGATTTGGGGCAATTTTGGGCGGGTTTGGGGCGGTTTTGGGGTGTTCAGGGCAGTTTTGGGGGTTCAGAGCAGTTTGGGGCGGATTTGGGGCAATTTTGGGGCAGTTTTGGGGGTGTTCAGGGCGGTTTTGGGGAGGTCGGCACAGTTTTGGGGAGAGTTCAGGGCAGTTTTGGGGGGTTTGGGATTTTCAGGGCGGTTTTGGGGGGCTTCAAAACGGTTTGGGGCGGATTTGGGGCAATTTTGGGCGGGTTTGGGGCGGTTTTGGGGTGTTCAGGGCGGTTTTGGGGGTTTCAGAGCGGCTTGGGGCGGATTTGGGGCAATTTTGGGGCAGTTTTGGGGGTGTTCAGGGCGGTTTTGGGGAGGTTTCGGGCGGTTTTGGGGTGCTCAGGGCGGTTTTGGGGTGTTCGGGGTAGTTTGGGGCGGATTTGGGGCAATTTTGGGAGGGTTTGGAGCAGTTTTGGGGGTTTCAGAGCACTTTTGGGGGGGTTTGGGATTTTCAGGGCGGTTTTGGGGGCTTCAGAGCGGTTTGGGGCGGATTTGGGGCAATTTTGGGCGGGTTTGGGGCGGTTTTGTGGGGTTCAGGGCGGTTTTGGGGGTGTTCAGGGCGGTTTTGGGGAGGTCGGCACAGTTTTGGGCAGGTTTGGGGCAGTTTTGGGGTGTTCGGGGCAGTTTGGGGCGGATTTGGGGCAATTTTGGGGCAGTTTTGGGGCAGTTTCGAGGGGATTCGGGACAGTTTTGGGGGGATTCGGGGCTGTTTTGGGGTGTTCAGAGTGGTTTTGGGAGTGTTCGGGGCAGTTTTGGGAGGGTTCAGGGCAGTTTTGGGGTGTTCGGGGCAGTTTTGGGGGGGCTCAGGGCAATTTCGAGGGGATTCGGGGCAGTTTTTGGGGTGCTCGGGTCAGTTTTGGGGGGCTCCGAGAGCAGATTTGGGGTGTTCGGGGCAGTTTGGGGGGGTTCAGGGCAGTTTTGGGGGGATTTGGAGAAGTTTTGGGGAGGTTCCGGGCAGTGTGGGGGGGATTTGGGGCAATTTTGGGGGAATTTGGGGCAGTTTTGGGGGGGTTAGGGCACTTTGAGGGGTCTTTGACATCATCGAGGCGCTTTTGGGGGGTCTTTAGGGATTTGGGGGGGGATTTTTGGGGGATTTGGGGCAATTTCGGGGGGCGTTCGATGCTTTTGGGGCAAATTCCTGATTTTTGGGGCGTTTCTGGGACGATTTTGGGGAGGTTTTGTTGAATCTTGGGGTGGGGGGGAGTTTTGGGGGGTCTTTAATGGCCCCGGCGCAGTTTTTGGGGGAATTTGGGACCGTTTTGGGGGCGCTTTGATGTTTTTTGTGGAGTATTTTCCATTCTCGGAGCGATTTTGGGGATGATTTGAAGCTCTTGGTGAAATTTGGGCTTTTTTGGGGTCTCTGGGAGCTCTTTTTGGGGTATTTGAGACAATTTTGGGGTCCCGAGACCGATTTAGGGGGAAATTTAGAAGTTTTTGGGGTGGTTCTGGGGTTTTTTTGACGTCATCGGGGCAATCCCGTGAATATTTGAGGGATTCCGGGATCATTTGGGGAGGTTTTGGGGTGGCCCGGGCAGGATTTTTTGGGGAAATTTCAGGTCAATGGGGCGATTTCCTGGATTTTTGGGGAGATTTGGGGCAGTTTTGGGGTTGATATAATTTTGGGGGGGGGTCTTTAGGGCTTGAGGGCAAATCTTGGGGGTATTTAGGGCAATTTTGGGGGTTTTTGATGTTAACGTGGGGATTTTGGGGGGGTTTGGGGCGGTTTTGGGGGGTGTTTGATGTCCCCGTGGGAATTTTGGGGTAATTTTTGGCTCTAAGGATAATTTTTGGGGGGATTTGATGCCGTTGAGGCACTTTTGGGGTATCTTCGGGCCGATTTTGGGGGGAGTTTGAGGGGTTTCGGGGCAGTTTTTGGGGGGGAATTGTTACAATTTGGGGGGGTTGGGGGGAAATTTAAGGCTCAGGGAAATTTTTGGAGGGGGTTTCCCCATGGGGGGTTCATTTTTGGGGGTCCTGACCCCCAAATTTCCCTCCCAGGGCTGATCCTGCTCTTCCAATTTGATTTATTTTTGGATTTATCCCAATTTCTAGGGATTTTTCACAATTTTGGGTCGGATTTTGGGGCTGTTTCACCCATTTCCGGTGGAATTTTGGGGTCGCCGATCCCGGGGGGGTTTTTCCCCATGGGGGGGTTCATTTTTGGGGTCCTGACCCCCCAAATTCCGCCCCCCCCAGGGCTGATCCTGCCCGTCCCGAGTGATTTATTTTAGGATTTATCCCCATTTTGGGGATTTTTCACCACATTGGGGTGGGATTTTGGGGTTGTTTCACCCTTTTTGAGTGGGATTTTGGGGTCGCTGACCCCAGGGGGGATTTTTCCCCATGGGGGGGTTCATTTTTGGGGGTCCTGACCCCCCAAATTCCGCCCCCCCCCAGGGCTGATCCTGCTGTTCTACCTGGTGTTTTCCTTTGGAATTTACACCCAATTTTGGGATTTTTTTACCCATTTCGGGTGGGATTTTGGGGTCCCTGACCCCAGGGGGGATTTTTCCCCATGGGGGGGTTCATTTTTGGGGGTCCTGACCCCCCAAATTCCGCCCCCCCAGGGCTGATCCTGCTGTTCTACCTGGTGTTTTACGGGTTCCTGGCCGGGCTCTTCTCCCTCACCATGTGGGTGATGCTGCAGAGCGTCGACCCCCACGTGCCCAAGTACCAGGACCGGCTGCTGACCCCCGGTGAGACCCCCGGGGGGGGGCTTGCACGCGCATTTGCACGCGGATTTGCACGAGGATTTGCACGGGAAGGGTCCTGGATGGGTCCCAGATGGGTCCTGGAATGAGGGTCCTGGAATGAGGGATGTGGGGTGGGGGCGGTGAAGGAATTTGGGGTCATTGGGAGCCCTCAGTGAGACCCCCGGGAGGGGCTTGCACGCGCATTTGCACGAGGATTTGCACGGGGATTTGCACAAGGGGGGGTCCTGGATGGGGGTCCTGGAATGAGGGATTTGGGGTGGGATTTGAGGTGGGGGCGGTGAAGGGTTTGGGGTCTTTGGGACCCAAGGGAGGGACTTGCACGCGCACTTGCACGCGGATTTGCACGAGGATTTGCACGGGGGGGGTCCCGAATTGGGGTCCTGGATGGGGGTCCTGGAATGAGGGATTTTGGGGGGGATTTGGGATGGGGGCAGTGAAGGAGTTTGGGGTCATTGGGACCTCCCGGGAGGGGCTTGCACACGGATTTGCACGAGGATTTGCACGAGGATTTGCACGGGGATTTGCACGGGTTTGGGGTTTGGGGGTTTGGGGGTTTGAAGGGGGGGTCCTGGATGGGGGTCCTGGATGAGGGTCCTGGAATGAGGGATTTGGGGTGAAGGATTTTGGGGTCCTTGGGACCCCCCCCCCCGTGTGTCACTCAGTGTCCCCCTCCCCCACTCCGTGTGATCCCCCCGTGACCCCCCCGTGACCCCCCCGTGACCTCTGTGTCACCCCCCTGAGACCCCCCTGAGACCCCAATGACCCCAACGTCCCCTGTGACCCCAATGACCCCAATGACCCCTGATTTTCCCCCAAACGTCTCCAATGTCCCCCAAAGTCCCCCAACATCCCCGATGCCCCTTGTGACCCCAAATGTCCCCGAGATCCCCCAAAGTCCCCCAACGTCCCCGATGACCCCAATGTCCCCAAGGTCCCCTGTGACCCCAATGACCCCTTGGTGACCCCAATGTCCCCCCTGATGACCCTAATGAGCCCTGTGACCCCGATGTCCCCAACATCCCCAATGACCCCAACGTCCCCGATGACCCCAATGTCCCCTGGTGTCCCCAATGTCCCCTTGGTGACCCCTGATGTCCCCTTGGTGACCCCTGATGTCCCCAACTTCTCCCAATGTCCCCTGTGACCCCAAAGGTCCCCCAATGTCCCCCTGAAGTCCTCAACGTCCCCAATGTCCCCCCAATGACCCCCAATGTCCCCTGTGACGCCAATTTCCCTTTGGTGACCCCAATGTCCCCCCTGTGACCCCAATGACCCCGATGTCCCTGATGTCCCCTTGGTGACCCCGGTGTCCCCAATGTCCCCAATGCCCCCAGTGTCCCCAACGTCCCCAATGTCCCCCCAATGATCCCAATGTCCCCTTGGTGACCCCAGTGTCCCCCCGTGACCCCAATGACCCCAATGTCCACTGTGACCCCAAGGTCCCCCTGATGACCCCAATGACCTCAATGTCCCCAATCCCCCGATGGGCCCTTGCTGACCCCAATGTCCCCGTGACCCCAATGACCCCAATGTCCCCCCGATGTCCCCCGTGACCCCGATGTCCCCATGGTGACCCCGATGTCCCCAGGTGACCCCAATGACCCCAATGTCCCCCGATGACCCCAATGACCCCTTGGTGACCCCAATGACCCCACTGACCCCAATGACCCCGCTGACCCCGATGACCCCAATGACCCCTTGGTGACCCCAATGACCCTGCTGACCCCAATGACCCCAATGTCCCCCTGATGACCCCAATGACCCCTTGGTGACCCCGATGTCCCCCTGATGACCCCAATGACCCCAATGACCCCCCGATGACCCCGCTGACCCCGCTGACCCCAATGACCCCAATGACCCCAATGACCCCCTGATGACCCCGCTGACCCCTCGGTGACCCCGCTGCCCCAGGGCTGATGATCCGTCCCTGCACCGAGGGTCTCGATGTCACCTTCAACGTGAGCCAGAGCCAGACCTGGCACCAGTACGTGAGGGCCCTGCACCAGTTCCTGGAGCGTGAGTGCACTGGGGGCACTGGGAGGCACTGGGAGGGACTGGGAGGGGACTGGGGGGCACTGGGAGGGCACTGGGGACCACTGGGAGGGGACTGGGAGGGACTGAGAGGGACTGGGAGGGACTGGGGGGGGCACTGGGGGGCACTGGGAGGGGACTGGGGGGCACTGGGAGGGGACTGGGAGGCACTGGGAGGGCACTGGGAGGGGACTGGGGGGCACTGGGAGGGACTGGGATGCCCTGGGATGGCCCAACTCCATACTGGGAGGACCCTACCCTATACTGGGATGCAACAAACCCCGTACTGGGATGACCCAATCCCATACTGGGATGGAACAAACCCATACTGGGATGTCCTAGGAGGGCAGTAACCCATACTGGGACAGCCCTAACCCATACTGGGATGCTCTGGGATCACCCACTTTGTACTGGGATGGTCCTACCGCATACTGGGATCACCCAATCCCATACTGGGATGACCCTAACCCATACTGGGATGGACCAAGCTGGTACTGGGCGGGGTCTGGGCGGCTCCCAGTCCATACTGGGTGGCACTGGGATACCTGGGATGACCCTAACCCATACTGGGATGACCCTAACCCATACTGGGATGACCCTAACCCATACTGGGATGACCTTAACCCGTACTGGAATGACCCATCCCATACTGGGATGACCTTAACCTGTACTGGGATGAAACAAAACCATACTGGGATGACCCTAACCCATACTGGCATGGAACAACCCCATACTGGGATGGACCAAGCTGGTACTGGGCGGGCTCTGGGCAGCTCCCAGTCCATACTGGGCAGCACTGGGATACCTGGGATGACCCTAACCCATACTGGGATGACCTTAACCCATACTGGGACAACCCTAACCCATACTGGGATGGACCAACTTGGTACCGGGTGGGCTCTGGGCGGCTCCCAGTCCATACTGGGCGGCACTGGGATACCTGGGATGACCCTAACTCATACTGGGATGACCCTAACCCATACTGGGATGGAACAAACCCATACTGGGATGACCCTAACTCATACTGGGATGGACCAAGCTGGTACCGAGCGGGCTCTGGGTAGCTCCCAGTCCATACTGGGCGGCACTGGGATACCTGGGATGACCCTAACCCATACTGGGATGACCCTAACCCATACTGGGACTAGCCTAACCCATACTGGGATGACCCTAACCCATACTGAGATGACCCTAACTCATACTGGGATGACCCTAACCCATACTGGGATGACCCTAACTCATACTGGGATGACCCTAACTCATACTGGGATGAACCAAGCTGATACCGGGCAGGCTCTAGGCAGCTCCCAGTCCATACTGGGTGGCTCCCAGTGCATACTGGGCGGCACTGGGATACCTGGGATGACCCTAACCCATACTGGGATGACCCTAACCCATACTGGGATGACCTTAACCCATACTGGGATGACCCTAACCCATACTGGGATGACCTTAATCCGTACTGGGATGACCTTAACCTGTACTGGAATGACCCATCCCATACTGGGATGACCTTAACCTGTACTGGGATGAAACAAACCCATACTGGGATGGACCAAGCTGGTACCGGGCGGGCTCTGGGCGGCTCCCAGTCCATACTGGGCGGCACTGGGATACCTGGGATGACCCTAACCTATACTGGGACTAGCCTAACCCATACTGGAATGAAACAACCCCATACTGGGATGAACCAAGCTGATACCGGGCAGACTCTAGGCAGCTCCCAGTCCATACCGGGCGGCTCCCAGTCCATACTGGGCGGCACTGGGCAGCCCCCGAGCGCTCCCCTGTGGCCGCAGCGTACAACGACAGCGTCCAGGCCGCCCGCAACGCCGCCTGCCCGGCCGGCCGCTACAACGAGCAGCCCGACGACAGCGTCCCCAACTACCCGAAGCGCGCCTGCCGCTTCAACCGCTCCCTGCTGGGGCCCTGCGCCGGCCTCGGCCCCCACGGCGACTACGGCTACGGCTCCGGCCAGCCCTGCGTCCTCGTCAAGGTCAACCGGGTGAGCCGCGGCCGCCGGGAGGCGCTGGGAGGGACTGGGAGGTGCTGGGAGGGGACTGGGAGGGACTGGGAGGCACTGGGACGGTGTCTGGTGGAGCTTGGCCATGAGTTGTGTTGGACTGGAATGGACTGGGAGTCGCTGGGATGGACTGGGACCATGTCTGGTGGTCCATGGCACTGAGTTGTGTTGGACTGGGATGGACTGGGATAGACTGGGGGGCGCTGGGAGGCGCTGGGAGGGACTGGGAGGCGCTGGGAGGTGCTGGGAGGGGCTGGGAGGGCACTGGGAGGGCACTGGGAGGGGCTGGGAGGGCACTGGGAGGGACTGGGAGGTGCTGGGAGGGGACTGGGAGGGACTGGGAGGGCACTGGGAGGCGCTGGGAGGTGCTGGGAGGGCACTGGGAGGGCACTGGGAGGGACTGGGAGGGGCTGGGAGGGACTGGGAGGGCATGGAGGGAACTGGGGGGTGCTGGGAGGGGACTGGGAGGGACTGGGAGGGCACTGGGAGGGACTGGGAGGTGCTGGGAGGGACTGGGAGGGGCTGGGAGGGCACTGGGAGGGGTTGGGAGGGACTGGGAGGGACTGGGAGGGCACTGGGAGGTGCTGGGAGGGACTGGGCGGGGCTGGGAGGGCACTGGGCGGGGCTGGGAGGTGCTGGGAGGGCACTGGGAGGGACTGGGATCATGTCTGGTGGTATGGCACTGAGTTGTGTTGGACTGGGATGGACTGGGAGGCACTGGGAATGATTGGGAGGGACTGGGAGGGCACTAGGAGGGACTGGGAGGGCACTAGGAGGGACTGGGAGGCGCTGGGAGGGACTGGGAGGGACTGGGAGGGCACTGGGAGGGGCTGGGAGGGGCTGGGAGGTGCTGGGAGGGCACTGGGCGGGACTGGGACCATGTCTGGTGGTCGATGGCACTGAGTTGTGTTGGATTGGGATGGACTGGAAGGCACTGGGAATGACTGGGAGGGACTGGGAGGGACTGGGAGGGCACTAGGAGGGACTGGGAGGCGCTGGGAGGGACTGGGAGGCACTGGGACAGTGCCTGGGGGTGCTTGGCTGTGAGTTGTGTTGGACTGGGATGGACTGGGAGTCACTGGGAGGCACTGGGATGGTGTCTGGTGGTCCATGGCCATGAGTTGTGTTGGAGTGGGATGGACTGGGAGGCACTGGGAATGACTGGGAGGGACTGGGAGGTACTGGGAGGGCACTGGGAGGGACTGGGAGGGGCTGGGAGGGACTGGGAGGCGCTGGGAGGGCACTGGGATGGACTGGGACCATGTCTGGTGGTCCATGGCACTGAGTTGTGTTGGACTGGGATGGACTGGGAGGCACTGGGAATGACTGGGAGTGACTGGGAGGCACTGGGAGGCACTGGGAGAGTGGCTGTGGGCAGTTGTTGTGGTGGTGTGTTGGGTTGAATGGGACTGGGATGGACTGGGAGAGACTGGGGCAGTGCCTGGTGATCCATGGCCATGAGTTGTGTTGAACTGGGAATGACTGGGAGGCACTGGGAGGGACTGGGAGAGCGGCTGTTGACAGTTATTGTATTGTATTGTTGGGTTGAGTGGCACTGGAAGTCACTGGGATGGACTGGGAGGCACTGGGATGGTGTCTGGTGGCGCCTGGCCATGAGTTGTGATGGACTGGGAGGCACTGGGATAGACTGGGAGGCACTGGGAGGCGCTGGGACGGTGTCTGGTGGAGCTTGGCCATGAGTTGTGTTGGACTGGGAATGACTGCAAGGGACTGGCATGGACTGGGAGGCACTGGGATGGACTGGAACCATGTCCAGTGGTCCATGGCCCTCAGTTGTGTTGGACTGGGATGGACTGGGATAGACTAGGAGGCACTGGGAGGCACTGGGAGGCACTGGGAGGCACTGGGAGAGCGGCTGTGGGCAGTTGTTGTGGTGGTGTGTTGGGTTGAATGGGACTGGGATGGACTGGGAGGGACTGGGAGGCACTGGGAGGGACTGGGAGGGACTGGGAAGGACTGGGAGGGACTGGGAAGGACTGGGATGGACTGGGATGGACTGGGAGGCACTGGGATCTTGCCTGGTGGTCCATGGCCATGAGTTGTGTTGGACTGCAATGGACTGGGAATGACTGGGAGGCACTGGGAGAGCGGCTGTTGACAGTTACTGTGTTGTATTACTGGGTTGAAGGGTGCTGGAAGGCACTGGGATGGACTGGGAGGGACTGGGATGGACTGGGATGGTGTCTGGTGGTCATGGCCATGAGTTGTGTTGGACTGGGATGGACTGGGATGGATTGGGATGGACTGGGATGGACTGGGACAGTGCCTGGTGGAGCATGGCCATGAATCGCATTGGACTGGGCTGAACTGGGACGCACTGGGATGGACTGGGAGGCACTGGGATGGTGCCTGGTGGTCCATGGCTGTGAGTTGTGTTGGACTGGGATGGACTGGGACACACTGGGAGCACTGGGAGGCCGCTGCTCAGTGCAGCTCCATGCTCTGCACTGGTCCATACTGGTCCATACTGGTCCGTAGTGGTTCATACTGGTTTGTACTGGTCCATACTGATCCATACTAGCTCATACTGGTCTGTAGTGGTCCGTACTGGTTTATACTGGTCTATACTGATCTGCACTGGTCCACACTGGTCCACACTGGTTTTTACTGGTCTATACTGGTCCATACCAGTTCATACTGGACCATACTGGCTGGTACTGATTCATACTGGCTCCTATTGGTCCGTACTGGTTTGTACTGGTTTATACTGGTCCATACAGATCTGTGCTGATCTGTACTGGTCCCTACTGCTCCACGCTGGTCCATACTGGTCCATACCCGTCTGTACTGGTCCATACTGGTTCATACTAGTCCATACCGGTTCATACTGGTTCATACTGGTCCGTACCGGTCCATACTGGTTCATACTGGTTCATACTGGTCCATACTGGTCCCACAGGTCATCAACTTCTTCCCGGGGAAGAACAAGAGCATCAACATCATCTGTGCTGCCAAGGTGACGTCGCCGTCCCCTCCCGGTGTCCCCAAACCCCCCCTTGGTGTCCCCAAACCCCCCCTCGGTGTCCCCAAACCCCCCTCGGTGTCCCCAAATCCCCTCGGTGTCCCCAAATCCCCTCGGTGTCCCCCAAACCCCCCCTTGGTGTCCCCAAAACTCCCCCGGTGTCCCCAAAACCCCCCCCGGTGTCCCCAAATCCCCTCGGTGTCCCCAAATCCCCCTTGGTGTCCCCAAATCCCCTCGGGTGTCCCAAACCCCCCTTTTGGTGTCCCAAATCCCCCCCGGTGTCCCCAAATCCCTCGGTGTCCCACAAATTCCCCCTTGGTGTCCCAAACCCCCCCTGGTGTCCCCAAACCCCTCCCGGTGTCCCCAAATCTCCCCTCGGTGTCCCCAACCCCCCCCGGTGTCCCCCAGTGTCCCCTCGAGTGTCCCCAAAATCCCCAATGTCCCCCCTCGGTGTGTCCCTGTTGCCCCCTCAATGTCCTCCCTCGAGTGCCCCCAGTGTCCCCCCAAATGTCCCCTCAATGTCCCCGATGTCCCCTCGAGTGTCCTCGATGTCCCCCCTCAAACATCCCCCTGATGTCCCCCCAATGCCCCCTCAAATGTCCCCAATGTCCCCCTCAGTGTCCCCCAAATGTCCTCAATGTCCCTTTGAGTGTCCCCAATGTCTCCAATGTCCCCCCAATGTCCCCAAAATCCCCAATGTCCCCTTGAGTGTCCCAAATGTCCCCCCAGGGTCCCAAATGTCCCCCCTCGGTGTTTCCCCAATGTCCCCTAAGTGTGCCCCATGTCCCCCACAAAGTCCCCAAAGTCCCTCAAATGTCTCCAAAGTCCCCTTAATGTCCCCCCGAGGTCCCCCCAAAGTCCCCAGTGTCCCCCCTCAGGGTCCCAAATGTCCCCGCTCAGTGTGTCCCCGATGTCCCCAATGTCCCCTTGATGTCCCCAAACCCCCCAAAGTCCCCTCAATGTCCCCCCAATGTCCTCAGTGTCCCCTCGAGTGTCCCCCAACGTCTCCAATGTCCCCAATATCCCCTTAATGTCCCCCCAATGCCCCCTCAAATGTCCCCAATGTCCCCCTCAGTGTCCCCCAAATGTCCTCAATGTCCCTTTGAGTGTCCCCAATGTCTCCAATGTCCCCTCAATGTCCCCAAAGTCCCCCTCAGTGTCCCCTCATGTGTCTCCAGTGTCCCCTCAATGTCCCCGATGTCCCCTCGAGTGTCCTCAATGTCCCCCCTCAAATGTCCCCCTGATGTCCCCCCCAATGTCCCCTCGAGTGTCCCCCCCAATGTCTCCAATGTCCTCTCAATGTCCTCATTGTCCCCTCAGGGTCCCAAATGTCCTCAATGTCCCCCCAATGTCCCCAAAGTCCCCTCTCAATGTGCCCCCAATGCCCCCTCAGGGTCCCAAATGTCCCCTTGAGTGTCCCCAATGTCCACAAAGTCCCCCCAATGTCCCCTAAATGTCCCCCCAAAGTCCCCAGTGTTCCCAGTGTCCCCCCTCATGGTCCCAAATGTCCCCCCTCAGTGTGTCCCCAATATCCCCTTGATATCCCCAAACCCCCCAAAGTCCCCTCAATGTCCCCTCAATGTCCCCAAAGTCCCCTTAATGTCCCCAAATGTCCCCAAAATCCCCAATGTTCTCTTGAGTGTCTCTTCAATGTCCACCCAAAGTCCCCTCAAGGTCCCCTCAAGTGTCCCAAATGTCCCCTTGATGTCCCCGATGTCCTCAATCCCCCCAAAGTCCCCTCAATGTCCCCCCAATGTCCTCAGTGTCCCCTCGAGTGCCCCCCAACGTCTCTAATGTCCCCAAAGTCCCCTTGAGTGTCCCCAATATCCCCCTGATGTCCCCCAATGTCCCCAAAATCCCTCAATGTCCCCCCAATGTCCCCCCAATGTCCCCTCACTGTCTCTTGTCTCTGCCCAGCGGCCCCGGACCAAGGGTGACCCGGTAAGGGCCGGGGGGGTCCCTCTGGAGCATCCCAAAATCCCAAAATCCTGTCCTTTCACCCCAAAATCCCTCTAGGAATCCCCAAAATTGGGTAGATTCCCCACAAACTCCTGCCAGGAATCCCCCAAATTGGGTAGATTCACCCCACATTCCCTCTAGGAATCCCCAAAATTGGGTAGATTCACCCCAAAATCTCTCTGGGAATCCCCCAAATTGGGTAGATTCCCCAAAATCCATCTAGGAATCCCCAAAATTGGGTAGATTCCCCAAAATCCATCTAGGAATCCCAAAAATTGGGTAGATTCACCCCAAATTCCTGCCAGGAATCCCCAAAATCCACTTATTTGATCCCAAAATTTCTCTAGGATTTAAAAAATCTGCTCGTTTCACCCCAAAATTCCTTTAGGAATCTCAAAATCCCTTTAGGAATCCCAAATTCCGCTTGATTCACCTCAAAATCCTTCTAGGAGTCCCAGAATCCATTTATTTAATCCCAAAATTCCTTTAGGAATCCCAAAATCTGCTTGTTTCACTCCAAAATTCCTCTAGGAATCCAAAAATCTGCTTGTTTCACTCCAAAATCCCTCTAGGAATCCAAAAATCTGCTTGTTTCACTCCAAAATCCCTCTAGGAATCCCAAAATCAGGTAGATTAATCCCAAAACCCCTCTAGGAATCCCCAAATCTGCTCTTTTCACCCCAAAATCCCAGGAAATGCCCCCAAAATCCCATCATTTCACCCCCAAAATCCTTCTGGGTCCCCCAAAGTAGATCCCGCTCACCCCAAAACGCTTCCGAGTGTCCCCAAAATCCCCAATTTTCACCTCCCCAAAAAATCTCGCTGGATTCGTCCCCCGATATCTCACTGGATTAGTTCCCAAATCCTGCTGGGTGTCCCCAAATCCTGCTGGGTGTCCTCGATGTCCCAAATGTCCCAAATGTCCCTGCTGACCCCAATGTCCCAAATGTGCTGAATGTCCCAAATGTCCACCTGCTGTCACCCGGTGTCCCCAATGTTCCTGCTGACCCCAATGACCCCAATGTCCCAAATGTGCCAAATGTCCCTGTCCCATGTCCCCAATGTCCCTGTGTCCCCCTGCTGACCCCACTGACCCCAATGTCCCGGTCCCGTGTCCCCAGCGCTGTCCCCACAGTCCCCAATGTCCCAAATGTCCCAAATGTCCCTGTCCTGCTGTTTCCTGGTGTCCCCAAAGTCCCCAAAGTCCCCAATGTCCTCCTGCCCCCCGATGTCCCCAGCTCTGTCCCCCTGCTGACCCCAATGTTCCCAGCATCACCGATGTCCCCAATGTCCTGGTCCCGTGTCCCCACTGTCCCCAGTGCCCCCAGTCCTGTGTCCCCAGTGCTGTCCCCAATGTCCCCCTGCTGTCACCACAGTCCCCAGTGTCCCAAATACCCCAAATACCCCAAATATCCCAAATATCCCAAATGTCCCCAGCGCTGTCCCCGATGTCCCTACAATGTCCCTGCTGTCCCTGCAATGTCCCCCTGCTGTCACCATGCTCCCAAATGTCCCAAATGTCCCTGTCCTGCTGTTCTCTGGTGTCCCCAATGTCCCCAAAGTCCCCAATGTCCTCCTGCCCCCTGGTGCCCCCACAATGTCCCCCTGCTGCCACCCAATGACCCCAATGTCCCTTGTCCCGTGTCCCCACTGACCCCAATGTCCCAGTCCCGTGTCCCCAGCGCTGTCCCCAATGTCCTCTGCTGTCCCCGATGTCCCCACGATGTCCCTGCTGTCCCCGCAATGTCCCCCTGCTGTCACCATGGTCCCAAATGACCCAAATATCCCAAATGTCCCAAATGTCCTCAATGTCCCAAATGTCCCCAATGTCCCTGTCCTGCTGTTTCCCGCTGTCCCCAAACGTCCCCATGATGTCCCCCCAAATGTCCCCACTGTCCTCGTCCTGCTGTCCCCTCAATGTCCCTGCTGACCCCACTGACCCCACTGTCCCTGTCCCGTGTCCCCACCGCTGACCCCAATGTCCCCACAGTCCCAAATGTCCTCCCAATGTCCCCCCGCTGTCCCCACAGCCCCCAAATGCCCCCACTGTCCCTGTCCTGATGTCCCCAATGTCCCTGCTGACCCCACTGACCCCAATGTCCCTGTCCTGATGTCCCCAATGTCCCTGCTGACCCCACTGACCCCAATGTCCCAAATGTCCCTGTCCTGCTGTTTCCTGCTGACCCCACTGTCCCCAATGTCCCAAATGTCCCTGTCCTGCTGTTTCCTGCTGACCCCACTGTCCCCAATGTCCCCACAGCCCCCTGCTGTCCCCAATGTCCCCACTGTCCCCGCAATGTCCCAAATGTCCCCCCCAAATGTCCCCCCACTTGTCCCCGTGTCCCTCTGACCGTCTCTCTCTCGCTGCCCGCGGGGCCCAGGGACACTCGGCCGCCACCGTAAGGGCACTGGGGGGGCACTGGGACAAACTGGGGAGCACTGGGGAGGCACTGGGACAAACTGGGGGACACTGGGACAAACTGGGGGGGCACTGGGACAAACTGGGGGGTACTGGGGGGGGGAAATGGGGTCCTTGGGGTGGGTTGGGGACACCAAGCAGGCAGTGGTGGGGCACTGGGACAAACTGGGGGACACTGGGACAAACTGGGCGACACCAGGGGGGCAAATGTGGGTCCTTGGGGGGGCACTGGGACAAACTGGGGGGCACTGGGGGACACTGGGACAAACTGAGGGGCACCAAGGGGGCACTGGGACAAACTGGGAGGCACTGGGGGGGGAAAATGTGGGTCCTTGGTGGGGGTTGGGGACACCAAGGGGGCACTGGGGGGGCACTGGGACAAACTGGGGGAGCCTGGGGGGGATCAAGGGACTTTTTGGGGGGGGGTTTGGGGGACACTGGGGGATTTGGGGTAATTTTGGGGGGGTTGGAGAGGATTTGGGGGAATTTTGGGGGATTTGGGGTAATTTTGGCGGATTGGGGAGGATTTGGGGGAATTTGGGAATATTTGGGGGTTTAGGGGGGGAGATTTGGGGACATTTCAGGGGGTCCCAGGGGGACCTTGGGGGAGGGGATTTAAACGGGGGGGGGGTCCTTGGGGGGTATTTTGGGGTGGGGAGGTTCTGGGAATATTTGGGGGGGGTCCTTGGGGTATTTTGGGGGGGTCAGGGGAGTATTTAGGATTTATTTTGGGGGTCCCAGGGGGTATCGGGGTCTTTTTGGGTGGGAGATTTAATGGGGTCTTTATAGGGGGCAATGGGAAGGGGGGGAAATATTTGGGGGGGGAAGATTTTAGAGGGGAATCCTGGGAATATTTGGGGAGGGGGGGTCCTTGGGGTATTTTTTGGGGGGGGTCAAGGAGCTTTTTTTAGGGATCGAGTGATCCCAAGCATCTTTTTGATGGGAGAATTTAAGAGACATTTTAGGGGGGATATTTAAAGGGAAGGGGAATTTTTTTTTGGGGGGGGGGTGTCCCCCACCCCCTCAGGGGACATTTGGGGACCCCCCCGTGTCCCCCCCTCGCCCCACAGCGTGAGGAGGACGCGGCCCTGCTGGGCCCCATGCAGCTCTTCCCCCCCAACGGCTCCATCGACCTCATGTACTTCCCGTACTACGGAAAACGAGTCCACGTGAGCCCCGGGCAGGGGGGACCCCAAAACCTGGGAACACCCTGGGAGGGTGGGGAGGGGTCCCAAAATCCCGGTGGAAGGGGGTTCATGGACACCTGGGATCCCCTCAAGGGGTTTTGGGGGGATTTCCTGGAAGTTTGGGATCTCCCTGAGGGATTTTGGGTTTTTTTCTGGAAGTTTGGGACACCCAGAGGAGCAGGGAGACCCCAAAACCTGGGACCACCCTGGGGTGGTGGGGAGGGGTCCCAAAATCCCAGTGGAAGGGGGTTCAGGGAGTTTTGGGGGGGCTTATGGAGGTTTGGGATCTCCCTGAGGGTTTTTTCCTGGAAGTTTGGGATCCCCCCAAGGAGTTTTAGGGGGATTTTCCTGGAGGTTTGGGATCTCCCTGAGGGTTTTTGGGGGGATTTCCTGGAGGTTTGGGATCCCTCCGAGGGGCTTTGGGGGGATTTCCTGGGGGTTTGGGACACCCCCAAGAGGGGATGGGGAAACCCCAAAACCTGGGACCACCCTGGGAGGGTGGGGAGGGGTCCCAAAATCCCAGTGGGAAGGGGTTCAGGGAGGTTTGGGGTGGCTTATGGAGGTTTGGGATCTCCTCGAGGGGTTTTGGGGTTTTTTCCTGGAGATCTGGGATCCTTCCAAGGGGTTTTGGGGTTTTTCCTGGAGGTTTGGGATCTCCCCAAGGGATTTTGGGGTTTTTTCCTGGAAGTTTGGGATCCCCTGGGGGGTGTGGGCAGCCCCAGGACTCCTCAGTCTCCTGGAAGGTGGGGATTGAACCCCCCTGGACACCCAGATTTGGGATTTTTGGGAGGGATTTGGGATCTCCTGGATCCCTGGCAATGGAGGCCTTGGGATTCCTCTTTGGGAGTCCCCAGACCCCCAAATCCCTGGAAATTGAGATTTTTGGGATCCTCTGGACACCTGAATCGGGATTTTGGGGATCCCCTGGACACGTTTCCATAGAAACGAGGATTTTGGGGATCACCCCAATCCTTGGATGAGGATATTTGCCCCCCCCCCCCCCCCAATCCCCGAAATTCCTGAAAATCACTGATTTTTGGGATCCTCTGAACACCCAAATCGGGATTTTGGGGATCCTCTGAACACTCGAATCGGGATTTTGGGAATCCCCTGCACACGGGATTTTGGGGATCATCCCACTCCTTGGGAATGAAGATATTTGCCCCCCCAATCCCCGAAATTCCTGAAAATCGGGGATTTTTGGGATCCTCTGGACACCCAAATCGGGGATTTTTGGGATCCTCTGAACACTCGAATCGGGATTTTGGGAATCCCCTGCACACGGGATTTTGGGGATCACCCCACTCCTTGAGAATTAAGATATTTCCCCCCCCCAACCCCCAATCCCTGAAATGCCTGAAAATCGGGGTTTTTTGGGATCCTCTGGACACCTGAATCGGGATTTTGGGGATCCCCTGGACACGTTTCCATAGAAATGAGGATTTTGGGGATCACCCCAATCCTTGAGAATGAGGATATTTGTCCCCCCGCCCCCAATCCCCGAAATTCCTGAAAATCGGGAATTCTTGGGATCCTCTGAACACCCAAATTGGGGATTTTTGGGATCCTCTGAACACCCAAATCGGGGATTTTTGGGATCCTCTGGACTCCCAAATCAGGGATTTTTGGGATCCTCTGGATACCCAAATTGGGGATTTTTGGGATCCTTTGGAGACACAAATCAGGGATTTTTGGGATCCTTTGGACACCCAAATCGAGGATTTTTGGGATCCTCTGAACACCTGAATCAGGATTTTGGGAATCCCATGCACGCGGGATTTTGGGGATCACTCCACTCCTTGAGAATAAAGATATTTCCCCCCCCCAACCCCCAAAATCCCCAAAATCCCTGAAAATCGAGGATTTTTTCCGCCTCATCCCCAATTTTTTTCCCCTAAAATTTTTTCCCCCCAGGTGAACTACACGCAGCCGGTGGTGGCCGTGCAGTTCTCCAACGCCACGGCCAACGTGGATCACCACGTGGAATGTCGGCTCAACGCCGCCGGCCTCCGCACCGACGACGAGCGCGACAAATTCGCCGGGCGCGTCGCCTTCCGCCTCCGCATCAACCGCGACTGACCCAGCCCGGAGCCCCCTGTAGCCCCCCGGTTCCTCCCCCGGTGCCGCCGTTCCCCTCTCGGGTCTAATCCCCCTCCCAGCCCCCGTCCGGATGCTCCTAATCGAAGGATAATAAATGTACATAGATATTTTTTATATGATAAATCTATTAAACGGTGCAGTAGGGCCCTGGCTTGTTCCCTCCCTTGTACCTCGTGTTCTAAATGTCGGTGGTTTGTCCCCAAAAAAATGGCCTCTTTTGGAAAGTTGAGGTGGTTCGGGGTGAGTTTTGGGGAAATTTGGGGGGTTGAAGGTGTTTTTGGGGGGTTTATAGGTTGTTTGTGGGTATTAAGGGAAGCCAAGATGGCCACTGGGTCACCTGCCAAGATGGCCGCTGTGGGTTGTGGGGATAATGAGCAAGATGGCTGCCACAGCGGGGCTGGTGTTGAGCAGGGTTTGGGTTCAAGATGGCCGACACTGGTTATAGGGACGGTGACCAAGATGGTCGCTGGGGGTTCTGGGATAACGAGCAAGATGGCTGCCACAGCGGGGCTGGTGCTGAGCAGGGTTTGGGTTCAAGATGGCTGACACTGGTTGTAGGGATGGTGGCCAAGATGGCCGCCGGGCTGCCTGCCAGGATGGCTGCTGTGGGTTGTGAGGATAACGAGCAAGATGGCTGCCACAGCGGGGCTGGTGCTGAGCAGGGTTTGGGTTCAAGATGGCCGCCAGGAGGTCGGCCAAGATGGCTGACGCTGGTTGGGTAGTCAGGAGCAAGATGGCCGCCGCTGGAAAGGACACGGTGGCATGGATTGGGATCAAAATGGCTGCCGTTGGTTCCGGTGGGATCAAGATGGCCGCCAGCACACCAAGATGGCCGACGGTGGTGGGGAAGGCAGGAGCAAGATGGCCGCCGGTGGCTGTGGAGATGAGGGTCAAGATGGCCGCCAACATGGCAGAAGGGCAAGGCTGCCATTGGCTGAGCTGGCCAAGATGGCCGACAAAGTGCTGCCATTGGCTGAGCTGGCCAAGATGGCTGTCATTATGTAAATGAGGTCCAAGATGGCCGACAAAGTGATGGCAGAGCCATTGGCTGAGAGGGCTGAGATGGCCCCGCCCACAGCCAAACATGGCGGCCGCTGGCGGCCATCTTGGATCTGTGGTGGCCATATTGGATCCATAGCGGCCATCTTGGATCTGTAGCAGCCATCTTTGATCTATAGCGGCCATCTTGGCTCCATAGCGGCCATCTTGACTCCATGGTGGCCATCTTGGATCTGTGGTGGCCATCTTGGATCCATAGCAGCCATCTTGGTGGCCATCTTGGATTCCGCTGCTCACAGGAGGAGCTGGTGGCCATCTTGGTGGCCATCTTTAATCCCTGGTGGCCATCTTTAATCCTTGGTGGCCATCTTGGATCCTCGGTGGCCATCTTGAATCCCCCTGCCTGTATAAACTCCCGGTGGCCATCTTGGATCCCAGTGCCTATAGAAGAAGCCAGCGGCCATCTTGGCGGCCATCTTGGCTCCTCCTCCTCACCCCCATCCCTGCCACTACCTTGTCCCCTCCCCCCACGGCAGCCATCTTGCTCATCCGCCATCTTGAACCCCAGTCCCACCCCCTACTGACACCCCCCGCTGTGTTGACCCCTTGTCCCGCCCCATTTTGGGGTGAATTTGGCAATTTTTGGGTACATTTGGGGGAGGGGAAGAGACTCCCTTTGGTATTGAACCTCCGGATTTTGGTGAAAATCCCCAGTTTTGGTGGTTTCTTGGTGGTTTTTTGGTGGCTTTTGGAAGTTTTTCGTGGATTTTGGTGGGTTTTTGTGGTTTCTGGTGGGTTTTGGTAGTTTTTTTTGTATTTTTTTGGCATTTTTCAGAGTATTTTGGTGCTTTTTGGTGTTTTTAGGTGGGTTTTATAGTTTCATTCATGGTTTTTGGGTTTTTTTTGGTGGCTTTTGGTGGGTTTTATTGCTTTTTGGTGGCTTTTATTGGCTTTTGATGTTTTTGGGGGGGGTTGGTGGTTTTTTGTGGATTTTCGGGTGATTTTTTGTGGTTTTTTAAGACATTTCAGTGTGTTTTGGTGGTTTTTGGTGTTTTTTTGGTGTTTTTGTTTTTCGGTGTTTTTTAGTAGTTTTCGGTGGGTTTTGGTGGTTCCTGGTGAGTTTTGGTGGGGTTTTCTTGGTGGGTTTAGGTGTTTTTCTGTGGTTTTTTGCGGTTTTTGTGTTTTGGTATTTTTGGGCAGGTTTTTGTTGGTTTTTGTTAGTTTTCGGTGGTTTTTTGGTGATTTTTGGTGTTTTTGTTGGTTTTCGGTTTTTTTTGGTGGTTTTTTGTTAGTTTTCGTTAGTTTTTGGTGGGTTTTTGGGTGTTATTTTGGTGGGGTTTTTGGTGATTTTTGTTGGTTTTCTGTGTTTTTTGGTGTTTTTTTGGTGTTTTTGGTGGGTTTTTTGTGGTTTTTGGTGGTTTTTTTGGTGGTTTTTGGTGGCTTTTTGGTGATTTTTGTTGGTTTTCTGTGTTTTTTGGTATTTTTTGGTGGTTTTTTGTTGTTTTTTGTTAGTTTTTGGTGCTTTTTGGTGGTTTTTTGCCTCCTGGCCCCCCCCAGGGGCAGCGAAGGGGCCCTGGGTCCTCCCGGGGGTGGTAATTAGGCCACGGGGGGGGTGGGGCGCTTAATGAGCCTGACGAGCTCGTTAGGGCAGCGCTGCCAGGGCCCCGTGCCCGGCCACGGGGTCCCCTCCCCCCCTTGGCAGGGGAACCCCCATTCAGGAGAGGGGGCGGGGCCACGGTGATGACGTCATGGGGGGGGAGAGACACCAAAATCGGCCGAATTTACCCCGAATCTCCCGCAATGGACAGGGCCCAATTAAACCCCTCCCCCCAATTAACACTCCCCATTAACAGCCCAAAATTCCCCCTCCCTAATGAACCCCTGAATTAGGAGCCCCCAATTAATGTCCCAATTCAAATGGCCACTAATTAATGCTCCCCTATAGCGTCCCCCATGCACCCGCAATTAACAGAGCCCTATTAATGATCACTAATTAACACCCCCAATAATATCCTTCAATAGACCCCCCCAATCAACAGTCGTTAATAAATAAACACCTCCCAACTAACAACCCCTAATAAATAATTCTAGAGATTCCCCTCTAATTACTAGTACCTAATTAATTACTTCTAATAGAAATCTCCATTAGTCCCCTCATTAATAACCCCTAATACAGATTTCTCTAATTAACAGCCTCTCATTAACAAGCACTAATAGAACCCCCCGTAATTAATACTCCCCAGTTAATAAATCCTAATAGAGACTCCTTCAATTAATAGCTCCTAATTAATGACTGTTAATAGAAACCCCAACTACAAACCTCTCCAATTAACAGTCATTAATAGAGAACTCTAATAGGCATCCTTCTAATTAACATGCTCTGATTAATGGCTGCTAATAGAGACCCCCCCAAATTAATGTACAATTAATAGCCCCTAATATTGGCTCCTCTAATTACCAGCCTTAATTAATGACCACTAATAGACACCCTAATTAACTCCCCCATATAACAATCTCTAATAGAAACCCCTGTAATTAACAGCCCCCCCAATCAATAATCCCTAATAGCGACCCCTGTAATTAACAGCCCCTCATAAAGACCCCCCCCATTAACTCCCTCAATTAACAACACCCAATTAACCCCTCTAATTAACCCTGCTTTAATTAACAAACACCCCAATCTGGCCACCCCTCCCCCCAGAAATTACCCCCACACAGACACCCCGAATTAACTCCCCATTAACCCTCCCTTAATTAACCCCCCAAATTAATAACCCCCAATTAATTAACCTTTAATTACTCCCCCATAAACCACGCCTGCAAATTCCCCACCCGGGAATTCCCCTCAGAATTCCTCCCATAAACCCCTCCAAAAATCACCCCCCTCATTAATTACCCCCCCACAAACCACCCCTCCCTTAATTAACCCCCCAAATTTAATAACCCCCGATTAATTAACCTTTAATTACTCCCCCATAAACCACGCCTGGAAATTCCTCCATCCCGGGAATTCCCCTCAGAATTCCTCCATAAACCCCTCCAAAAATCACCCCCCTCATTAATTACCTCCCCCACAAACCACCCCTCCCTTAATTAACCCCCGCAAATAAATAACCCCCGATTAATTAACCTTTATTACTCCCCCAATAAACCACCCCTGGAAATTCCACCCCCCCCCAGGAATTCCCCTCAGAATTCCTCCCATAAACCTCTCCAAAAATCACCCCCCGTCATTAATTACCCCCCCACAAACCACCCCTCCTTTAATTACCCCGTTAATTACCCCCTCAGACACCCCCTCCCCTCCCCCTCCTGACCCACATCTCCCCGGGGGGGGGCAAATCCCGCCTGATCCCCCCCCGCCCCCCCCCTTTCCTTAATCCCGGCCAGATGGTGCCCCCCCCCTTCCCATCCCCCCCCTTTTGGAATCCCAGAGCCCTTTTTTGGGGGGAATTCACCCCATTTTGGGGGTCCCCGAATTCCAGGATCCCCCCCCAGCTCATCCCAGACCCCCCCACCCCAAATTCCAGCCCCCCACGACCCCCCCCAGGATTCCAAGGTCAAGTGAAGGGGACGGAGGAATTTTCCAGGCTGAGCCTTGGCAGGAGCCGGGAATGGGGGGGGAAGGGGGGGGTTGGGAGGCCCCGCCCCCTTCTTTAACCCCTCCCCCCCCAGTTTGGAAGCTAAAGTGGGACCAGTTAGAGCCCCTCGGCCACCCCAGTTACCCCAAACTGGGCTCCCAGTAGCCCCAAACTGGGACACGGTGGATTTTAACTGCCCCCCCCCCCCATTAGTTCAAAGTGGGACATTCCAATGTTGCTCCCTCCCAGTTACCCCAAACTGGGACCAGTTACCCCAAACTGGGCTCCCAGTTACCCCAAACTGGGACCTGTTACCCCAAACTGGGCTCCCAGTTACCCCAAACTGGGACCTGTTACCCCAAACTGGGACCCCCTCCCCTCCCAGTTACCCCAAACTGGGCCCAGTTACCCCAAACTGGGACCCCCTAACCTCCAAATTACCCCAAACTGGGATCCCAGTTACCCAAACTACCCCAAGCTGGGACCGTTCCCAAACTGAGCTCCCAGTGACCCCCCAAACTGGGACGCTCCCCTCCCTGTTACCCCAGACTGGGCTCCCAGTAACCCCAGACTGGGCTCCCAGTAACCCTAAATTGGGCTCCTAGTTACCCCAAACTGGGACCTGTTACCCCAAACTGGGACTCCCCTTCCTTTCCAGTTACCCCAAACTGGGACCTGTTACCCCAAACTGGGACTCCCCTCCCCTTCCAGTTACCCCAAACTGGGTCCAGTTACCCCAAACTGGGCCAGCCCTCCCCTCCCAGTTACTCCAAACTGGGACCAGTTACACCCCCTCTGCCACCCCACTTACCCCAAACTGGGCTCCCAGTGCTCCTCAAACTGGGACCCCTCCCCCAAACTGGGCTCCCAGTGCCCCCCCCAAACTGGGACCCCCCAAACTGGGACCCGTCCCCCAAACTGGGCTCCCAGTGCCCCCCCCAAACTGGGAGACCCCAAACTGGGACCGCCCCCCAAACTGGGACCCCCCTCCCCAAACTGGGCTCCCAGTGCCCTCCCCGAACTGGGAGACCCCAAACTGGGACGGCTCCCCAAACTGGGACCCTCCCCCAAGCTGGGACACTCCAAACTGGGACAGCCCCCAAAACTGGGACCATTTACCCCAAACTGGGACCATTTACCCCAAACTGGGACCTTCACCCCCAAGCTGGGACCCCCCCTCCCAACTGGGACACCCCAAACTGGGACCCCTCCCCCAAACTGGGACCCCTCCCCCAAGCTCCGCCCCCCCCCACGCTCAGGAGGGGGGAGGGGCAGTATAAAAATCCCTTTATTGTATAAAAACAGCTTAAAAAACCCGCCGGGGGGAGGGGCTTGCCTGGGATGACGTCATGCGGGAAGGGGCGGGGCTAATTCATTTGGGTGTGGCTAAAAACGCGCGGCGCGTGGCTTAATCAATGTGGGCGTGGCTAAAAGCTGATTAGGGCTTAATTATATGAGCATGGCTTAATTCATTATGTAATTAAGGGCGGGGTCTAAAGGAAAGGGTTTGCGACTTGATTGACACGGAAAGGGCGTGGCTAAAAGCGAAATGGGCGGGGCTACGCAGGGGAAGTTGGGCCAATGGGAAGAAGGGATGGGTGGGTGTGGTCGGGGGTGGGCGTGGCCTCCGGAAAAAGGGGCGGGGTCAATCCGAGTCCCCCGACTCCCCCTTGAGCAGCAGCTTTTTCCCACGGGGCACAGGCCCCTCCCCCCGCGGGCGACGCCCCTTGGTCCTGAGGGGGGGGGGAGGGGAGTTAGGGACCCCCTCCCCAAATTCTTGGAATGCCCCAAATTCCCTTCAGGAGACCCCCCCCGGGGTCCCCAAATTCCCTTCGTTCAGCCCCCCCCCGGCTGAAAAAAGGGGAGCCTCTGAAACGCCCAAAATCGCCCCAAAAATCCACCCCAAAAGGAACCCCCAGAAACCCCAAACTCATCCAGAGACCCCCAAAATCCACCCCAAAAGGGACCCCCAAAAACCCCCCAAATCCACCCCAAAAGGAAGCCCCAGACCCTCCCAAACTCATCCAGAGCCCCCCAAAATCCACCCCAAAGTGACCCCCAAATCCCCCCAAACCCATCCAGAGACACCCCCAGCCCCCCAAAGTCACCCCCAGCCCCCTCCCAGCCCCCCCAAAGTGACCTCCAACCCCCTCCCAGCCCCCCCAGTGACCCCCAGCCCCTCCCAGCCCCCCCGAAGTGCCCCCCCACCCCTCAAAATGACCCCAAATCCCCCCAAAGTAACCCCAAACCCCCCAAAGTGCCCCCCACCCCTCAAAATGACCCCAAATCCCCCTAAAGTAACCCCAAACCCCCCCAAAGTGCCCCCCAGCCCCTCAAAATGACCCCAGATCCCCCCAAAGTGACCCCCAACCCCCCAAATCCCCCCAAAGTGACCCCAGACCCCCCCAAAGTGACCCCAAATGCCCCCAAAGTGCCCCCCAACCCCCCCAAAGCACCCCCCAGCCCCCCCACCCCGGGCACTCACGTCCTGGCCGCCGTCCCCCCGCCCTCGGTGGCCTCCAGGGCCTCGTTGATCATCCGCAGCATCTCGTAGCGCTTCCGACCCCGCACCTGCCCCCAGCCCCCCCAAAAAAACCCCAAAATCGGGGCTCAGGGGGGTCCCAAAGGGCGGGGGGAACCCCTCAAGAATCCCCCCAAAAAAATCCGGGGTCAGGATGAGGGTGAGAGCCCCCATCCCCCCCGAAAAGGGGGGACAGGGGGAGAGGGGAGAGCTGGGGACCCCCAAATCTCCCCCCGGGAAGCCAAAATTCCCCCTTGGGACCCCAAAATTCCACCTCAGGAGCCCAAAATTCCAGCCCGGGACCCCCAAATCTCCCCTCGGGACCCCAAATCTCCCCTCGGGACCCCAAAATTCCAGCCCAGGACCCCTAAAAAGCCTCTTGGGACTCCCAAATTCCCCCTTGGGATGCCAAATGCCCCCGAGACCCCCCAAAATCCCCCCCAAACCCCCCAAATCCCCCCTGGACCCCCCCCAAAATCCCCCCTAGACCCCTCAAATCCCCCCAGAACCCCCCAAAATCCTCCCTGGACCCCCCAAATCCCCCCAGACCCCACAAATTTCCCCCCCAGACCTCCCAAAATCCTCCCTGGACCCCCCAAATCTCTTCCAGACCCCCCAAATCCCCCCGGATCCCCTCAAATCCCCCCAGACCCCCCAAATTTCCTCTCCAAACCCCCCCAGACCCCCGAATTTTCCCCCCCAGACCTGCAGGGTGAAGATCTCGGGGTCGGGCTCCAGGACCCTTTTCTTGGAGCTCTCAGGGGCTTCAGCCGGGGGGGGCAGGGCTGGGGAGGGGGAGGGGAGGGGCAGGGGGGGCTCAGAGACCCCCCAAAACCCCTCCATAATCATGGCCACGCCCATTATTCATAACTCACCACCTGCTCATTTAGGCCCTTCTCCATCATTAGGCTGCACCCATTTAAACTGCACCCACCTAGGCCACGCCCCTTCCTTGTTTGGCTCCTCCCACACTCGACCCCTCCCACATTAAGCCCCACCCACCTCGCGTTTGGCCACGCCCCATCCCAATTAGGCTCCGCCTTTACTGCGCTTAGCCCCACCCACAACCCCCCATCCCACACCAAGCTCCGCCCCCACATGCTTGGCCACGCCCCAGACCGATTGACCACGCCCCAAAAGCGATTAGCCACGCCCCAAGCGGCTTGGCCCCGCCCCTCACCTCTCTTGGCCCCGCCCCCGGCCCTCTTGCGCTGGTTATCCTCCTCCAGGCGCCGATCCCGGCCCGGGCAGGCGCAAACCCGAACCTCGAAACAGCGACGGCCCAAGGTCTGACCCCTGAGGGGAAAAGGGGCTCAGGGACACCCCAAAATCACCCTGGGACCCCAAAATTCAACCCAGAGACCCCAAAAATCACCCTGGGACCCCAAAATCCCCACCCTGATACACCCAGGGACCCCAAAAATCAACCCGGGGACCCCCAAACCCTCAGGGATGCCCCGAGCCTGGAAACAGTGCCAGGCCCAGGGGCTGAGCCCTGAGGGGAAAGGGGGGTCAGGGACACCCCAAAATCATCCTGGGACCCCAGAAATCATCCTGGGACCCCCAAAATCATCCTGAGACCCCAAAAATCACCCTGGGACCCCCAAAATCACCTTGGGACCCCAAAAACCCCACCCTGATACACCCAGGGGTGCCCCGAACCTCGAAACAGTGCCAGGCCCAGGGGCTGAGCCCTGAGGGGAAAGGGGGCTCAGGGACACCCAAAAATCCACCCAGGGACCCCAAAAATCATCCTGGGACCCCAAAAATCACTCAGGAAGCCCAAAAAACCCCACCATGATCCACCCAGGGACCCCAAAAATCACCCGGGGACCCCCAAACCCTCACGGACGGCCTGAACTTGAAACAGGCCAGGCCCAAGGGTGAGCCCTGAGGGGAAAGGGGGGTCAGGGACACCCCAAAAATCCATCCTGGGACCCCAAAAATCACTCTAGGACCCCAAAATCCCACCCTGATACACCCAGGGACCCCAAAAATCACCCTGGGACCCCCAAACCCTCAGGGACAGCCCAAACCTTCAAATAGCGTCAGGCCCAGGGGCTGAGCCCTGAGAGAAATGGGGGGTCAGGGACACCAAAATCCACCCAGGGACCCCAAAAATCAACTCAGGGATCCCCAAAATCATCCTGGGACCCTAAAAATCACCCAGGGACCCCAAAAACCCCGACCCAGGAGCCCAAAAATCACCCTGGGACCTCCAAACCCTCAGGGATGCCCCGAACCTCGAAACAGCACCAGGCCCAGGGGCTGAGCCCTGAAGGGAAAGGGGGGTCAGGGACACCCCAAAATCCACCCAGGGACCCCAAATCTTAACCCAGGGATCCCCCAAACCCACAGGGACACCTCAAAACCCAAGGACCCGGGTTTTGGGGTGAGGGATCCAAGATTTTGGGGAGATCCTACATTTTTAGAACCAGAAAAACGCAAATTTTAGGGCAGGAAAATCCCGTGTTTTTGGGGGTTTGAAGCCCCAGGTTTTTTAGGGTCTGGAGTCCTGTTTTTGGGGTAATCCTGGGTTTTTGGGGTCAGAAAATCTCAGTTTGACAAGGACAGATCCCAGATTTTGGAAGACCCCAGATTTTTAGGGCCAGAAAAATGCAGATTTTAGGGCAGGAAAATCCTGTTTTTGGGGGTTTGAAGCCCCAGATTTTTTAGGGTTTGGGGTCCCGTTTTTGGGGTGATCCCGGGTTTTTGGGGGGCTCACCCCGGCCCCTCCAGGGTGAGGATGGTGAGGATGGGCCGGCGGTTCATGCCCCCCATGCAGGAGCTGTTGCACATGAAGTTGTACAGGACCGTGGTGCAGTCGGAGCCCACCTGGAGAGCACAGAAAAACCCCAAAATCACCCCAAAATCACCCCAAAATCACCCAGAAACACCCCAAATGCACCTGGAAAGAGAAGAGAGCCCGTGAGGAGGGAGAGAAAACCCCAATACTGCCCCAAAATCACCCAAAAACACCCCAAAACCACCCCAAATCCACCTGGAGACAGAAGAGACTCCGGGAGGGGGGAAAGAAAAACCCCAAAATGGCCCCAAAAACACCCCAAATCCACCTGGACAGGAGAGAGACCCCGATAGGGGGGAGAGAAACCCTAAAACCACCCCAAAAGTGCCCCAAAAACCACCCAAAAATCACCCCAAATCTCAAATACTCTTGTTAAGAGAGAACGAAAAACCCCAAAACCACCCCAAATACACCTGGCACCTCCAACAACCCCCAAAAAGCCACCCCAGACCCCAAATAAATCCCCCCAAAAACCCCCCCGAAACAAATTTGGGGTCCCAGGGGAGGTTTTGGGTTCCCAGGGGTTCTGGGGGGGTCTCTGGGGGGTTTTGGGGTGGTTTTAGGGGGGGTTTTAGGGGGTCAGGGGGGTTTTGGGGTCACCTCAGGGAGCTTTTGGGGTTTCCAGGTGAGTTTTGGGGTCATTTTGGGGTTTTGAGGGAGGTTTTGGGGTGGTTTTGGGGCCTTCGGGGGGGTTTGGGGTGGTTTTAGGGGGGTTTTGGGGCGGTTTTAGGGGGGTTTTGGGGCACGGCCATGCTGCATTTCTTGGCAGCGATATTCAGGGTTTTGGGGGGGTTATTTGGGATTTCTGTGGGGTTTTGGAGTTCAGGAGAATTTTGGGGTTTCTGGGGGGGTTTTGGGGCGGTTTTGGGGTTTCCAGGTGGTTTTGGGGTGGTTTTAGGGTCACCTCGGGGGGCTCGTAGGGCACAGCCACGCTGTGTCTCCTAGGAGAAATACTTGGGATTTTGGAGAAATTATTTGGGATTTCTGTGGAGTTTCCGAATTCAGGAAGATTTTAGGATTTCCAAGTGTCTTTTGAGGTGTTCAGCGTGGCTTTGGGATCATTTTGGGGTGTTTTTAGGGGGTTTTGGGGTCACCCCGGGGGGCTCGCAGGGCATGGCCACGCTGTGTCTCTTGGGGTGGATATTTAGGGTTTTAGGGAGCTTATTTGGGATTTCTGAGGGGGTTTGGGGCTCAGGAAGATTTTGCGGTTTCCGGGGGGGGGGGGTTCTGAGGTGGTTTTGGGGTGGTTTTAGGGCTTCCAGGGGGGTTTTGGGGTGGTTTTAGGGGGTTTTGGGGTCACCTCGGGCAGCTCGTAGGGCACAGCCCCGCTGCATCTCTTGGTGGAATATTTAGGATTATGCGACGATTATTTTAGGTTTCCGTGGGGTTTTGAGGCTCAGGACGATTTTAGGGTTTCCAGGGGGACATTTTGGGGTGGTTTTGGGGTGTTCAGAATGGTTTTGGGGTGGTTTTAGGGAGTTTTGGGGCGGTTTTAGGGGGTTTTGGGGTCACCTCGGGGGGCTCGTAGGGCACGGCCATGCTGCGTCTCTTGGTGGAATATTTAGCGTTATGTGATGATTATTTGGGATTTCTGTGGGGTTTTGGGGCTCAGGAGGGTTTTAGGGCTTCCAGGGGGGTTTTGGGGTGTTCAGGAGGGTTTTGGGGTGGTTTTAGGGTCACCTCGGGGGGCTCGTAGGGCACAGCCACGCTGTGCCTCTTGGTGGTTTCGTCGTCCTGGTACCGAGCCTGGGGGTTCCCCTCCACCCGGATCAGGTGCTGGGCAGGGGCGTTGCCTGAGGGGGACCCCAAAATCAGACCCCAAAATCAATCCCAGAGCCCCGAAATCAACCCCAGTGCCCCAAAATCAGACCCCAAAATCAACCCTAGAACCCCAAAATCAACCCCAAAATCAACCCCAGAGCCCTGAAATCAACTCCAAAACCCTAAAAGCAACCCTAGAACCCCAAAATCAACCCCAGAACCCCAAAATCAACCCTAGAACCCCAAAATCAGCCCCAAAATCAACCCCAGAGCCCCAAAATCAACCCCAGAACCATAAAAGCAACCCCAAACCCCAAAATCAGCCCCAAAATCAACCCCAGAGCCCCGAAATCAACCCCAGAACCCTAAAAGCAACCCGAAACCCGCAAATCAGCCCCAAAATCAACCCCAGAGCCCCAAAATCAGATCCCCAAATCAACCCTAGAGCCCCAAAATCAACCCCAGAACCCTAAAAGCAACCCCAAACCCCCAAATCAGCCGCAAAATCAGCCCCCAAACCCCCAAATCAACCCCAAATTCAACCCCAGAACCCTGAAATCAGCCCCAAAATCAGACCCCAGAACCCCAAAATCAGACCCCAGAACCTCAAAATCACACCCTAAACATCAAAATCAGCCCCCAAAACCCCAAAATCAGCCCCAAAATCAACCCCCAATCCCCCAAATCAACCCCAAAACCAACCCCAGAACCCTAAAAGCAAACCCAAGCACCAAAATCAACCCAAAAATCAGCCCCCAAACCCCCAAATCAACCCCAAAATCAACACCAGAACCTCAAAATGAGACCCCAAACCTCAAAAATCAACCCCAAAACCCCAAAATCAGACCCTAAGCCTCAAAATCAGCCCCAAAATCAACCCCAGAACCCCAAAATCAACCCTCCCTACTCCCATTTTTGGGGTCACTCCCCACCCGAACCCCCCACCCCCATTTTTGAGATCCCCCCTCCCCAATTTCAGTCTCCCCCTCCCCATTCCAGGTCCTTCCCTCCCCATTCCAATCTCCCCCTCCCCAATTCTCCCCCCCTCACCATCGCCGCTGCCCAATTTTTGGCCTCCCCCTCCCCATTTTAGGCCTCCCCCTCCCCAATTTCGGCCTCCCCCTCCCCATTTCTTGAAGACCCTCCCCAATTTCAGCCTCCCCCTCCCCAGTTCGGGGGTCCCGCTCCCCAATTCGGGGCTCCCACTCCCCATTTCTTGAAGTCTCTCCCAATTTTCGGCCTCCCCCTCCCCAATTTCGGCCTCCCCCTCCCATTTTCGGCCTCCCGCTCCCCAATTCGGGGGTCCCGCTCCCCAATTTCGGCCTCCCCCGTCCCCACTTTTGGCCTCCCCCTCCCAATTTCGGGCTCCCCCTCCCAAATTCGGCCTCCCCCCTCCCAATTTCGGCCTCCCCCTCCCAAATTCGGCCTCCCCCCTCCCCAATTTTAGCCTCCCCCTCCCCAATTTCGGCCTCCCCATCCAATTTTCGGCCTCCCCTTCCCCAATTTCGGCCTCCCCCTCCCCATTTCTTGAACTCTCTCCCAGTTTCGGCCTCCCCAATTTCGGCCTCCCCCTCCCAAATTCGGATCTCCCCCTCCCAATTTCGGTTTCCCCCTCCCCATTCTCAGCCCCCCCCTCCCCATTTCAGCCTCCCCCTCCTCATTTCAGCCCCCCCCTCCCCATTTTCAGCCTCCCCCTCCCCATTTTCAGCCCCCCCCTCCCCGTTTCGTCTCTCCCCTCCCCATTTTTGACCCCCCCTCCCCTTTCTGTCCCCCTCCCCATTTTTCTCCCCATTTTCCCCTCCCCCTCCCCATTTCACTTCCCCTCCCATTTGTCCCCCCTCCCCATTTTCGCCTCCCCCTCCCCATTTTCACCCCCCTCCCCATTTTGTCCCCCCCTCCCCATTTTCTCCCTCTCCTTTTTTTTCCCTCCCCCTCCCCATTTTCAGTCCCCCCCTCCCCATTTTCGTCCCCCCCTCCCCATTTCAGCCCCCCCCTCCCCATTTTCAGCCTCCCCCTCCCCATTTCCACTTCCCCCTCCCCATTCTCAGCCTCCCCCTCCCCATTCTCAGCCTCCCCCTCCCCATTTTCAGGC